>VDFB02325626.1:26435-79943 GCA_007258455.2 Sequoia sempervirens
ATTAGATGCTTGTTTAGTTCTTCTAAAACTATCTACTAATTTTATCTCAAAATTAAAATTAACATATATGTACCATTAGTTAAGAATAAATGAAATGGTTTAGCATTAAGATGGTTAGAAAATTAAGATATAATCATAATTATGTAGGAATAATTATAGACTGATCATCCAAGACACCATGACCATATGAAAGAAAATTATCAAAGAAGATTTTAAATTTCCACAATCCCAGATATGGACAATGTATGGAATGGTGATGGAATCTATTTTGGGTAATTTTAAGGAAGATAAATTTATGGATAGAATCATGTCACCCAATGCCACATTACATGAACAAGTATATTATGGTAAATAAATTTTATAAAGTTGTAAGTTTTCCACTAGCTATGGATGCCTAAGAATTGGATTTGGAATGCATAAAATTTTATGATGAAAGAACAAGGGTGGTATTAAAGGAATGATGCAACCTTGACTCACAACACAATATTTAACATCAATATGGGAAATATAAAAAACATAGAAGTACAAAAATTTAATTAATTATCCTTCTTCTATTTTTATTTACAAGTAAAAATAAAACCCCCTATAAGAGTGGTCTTAAAATACCTTTTTTCTTAATAATTTAGAAAATTCCGAATTTGACATTTTTGGTAATTTTGCATGCATGGATACAAAAATTAATAATTATTTAAAGATAACAAGAGTGACACTATTTATCAACTCAAAAATCCAATTAAAATTATAAAATTAAGATAATTAAAGGGCTAGTAGTAAGAAATACTAAAGAAGTATAGATTTGGGGCCCTCCTTGTAAGAGGGAATTTGTCTCAAAGAAATTATTGTATATTTGGCCAGTTGGATAAGATTCCTATTGAGTTGATTCTACTTTCTGAATTACTTCACATAAAATTTTAATGTAACCCCAACTCTTAGGTAAAAGAATTTACAACCTCTAAAAGCCCATCTAAAAAGGAAGGAAGGAGTACTCTATAAAATTCTTATAAAGGAATTTCCTGCTTGGATATTTTAGGAAGTTCCTACTTTTCCAACAGTAGTCAGTAACATTGGTGCTTGGCTAAAAGCATACACACAGCCTGAGACCAAGAATAGGGCCAGTGTTGGTGGCAGTGTGAGATATCAAGCTAAAAGCAATATCCAAACTACTTTAAACCATTTACATGCATGATTTCCAACAAGATATCTATGATATAGTGACACTATTTACTAAAATAGCTAGTTCACAAGATGAAAGAAATTTCGAGCTATAGAAGTACAAGATAATTAAACACGTGAAGAATGGAACAACTAAATTTCACTAGTCAAAATTCAGTAGTGAATTTTTGAATGAACATATGGTAGCATTTAGATAATCAATGTTTTTCTTCATGTCCACTTATATGCCCTAGTCCTATGTGTATCATAGAAAAAAGGAAACTTGCTTGATCTGGGGAATAATTGATGATAAATTGGACTTAATGAGGCCTTGATTCAGTGTTGTGTGGTGTTTTTCACATGCACACTAGGTCTTGGACCCTTTTAAATGTATTTAACGATGTCTTGTAAAGGTGTTGCAAATTGTTGTAAAGGACTTTCACACATTTCTAGACCTAGTGAACCCAATTTCCCTTATTTCAACATTATAGAATGTTTTTAATAACATTATCACATCAATCTAGAAGACTTATAGCTTAAACTTAATGTCAAACTAGTGTTTTAATGTGTCTTACACATTCACATTGGTTCTTGTACCTTTCTAGGCTATGTGGACCTCATTTTACTTTTGTAAAGTTTATTTAATCACACTTTCATATTGAGTTATGTGTCCCAGCCCCTAATTGACCTTCAAATAATGATCATTGTAGGCTATTGGCATGTGGCCATCCTAGGGAATGAATTTGTGAAATGCCCAGCAGTTAGAGATACAAGGCAGGCTACAAGCCCTGGTGTCCTGGCTATCCAAAGTGTCCTAAATGGGACCCATTCCTCCATCCATGGTGGGTTAAGTCCCATCGGGTGGGACTCCATTTCTCACCACATGGGTGGTAGATATAAGTCCTACTTGCTCAATTACAATGACCTTTTGGTAGAAGGTGTTAGAAATTTAAGTTGTGGCTTTTTCTTGCAGTCTTGGAATCCAAAGTGTGTGAGAAAATATACCGTGAATTTCCACAAATCAAACCTCTAAACCCTAAATAATAAATATTCTTCAACATTCATCCATAATTCTTCCATCTCATGTCAAGGAAGTTAGGGTTTCATCATTTCAAGTCATTAAGATAACAATTTTCAAACATTCAAGGGCATATTCTTCATGTTTTTCTACAATAATTCAAGATCAAACATAATGGAATGTGTCAACTCCCATTATTTCATGCTTCAATACATTCTCTCCATTTTTGTTTAATTACCTAAAAGGGGTTTCACCAAAGCAAACCCCATGCCCTAACATCCAACATTTCTCTTTTTTGTCTTGTGTGTTTGTAGATTTAGTAATTTTAAATACTTATAAACCATTTAATATTTATTTTCAAATCTATTTAAGTCATATATTCATTGGACAAGTCAAAATACCCACAAAAAGTCACTTTTAGGCTCGGATCTGATAGTTTCATCACCGAACACCTAGAGAAGTAGAAAGTGAAAAATAAAAGCTTTGGATTCCATCTTTGAATATTCAAAAATTAGAAAGTGGAATCATTTACCATGACTGGTGAATGAGTTCCACTTCCAAGTTAGTTTTTGGTTTTCTACATTTTTAGACACCTATTTGTCTAAAATAGGTTCTAGAATAATTTTACACAATTAAGACTAATTCTCCTAGAATGGAGAATGAGTCCCACTAGGCCTAAAAGTTAGCATCATAAGCATTCCATAAGACATTTCATATCTCCATCCATATTATAGGTGCACACTTTTAGTCTCATCAATTTCTATTCAGTTTTGTTCACATTTTGAGTTGTTTTTGCATTACATAATATGTTTTCAAACAAGTTACATTTCTTAATTTTTTCATACTTCATCAATTAGTTTCATCATATAGTTTCATTTATATCATTGTATTTAGTCCTAGATTCATCATACATACCTTAGATTGAGTGAACCACATCAATTTTAAGGGTTTATCTCTCTCCTCTTAGGTGAAAGATCTTAAGAGTGCAAGAGAAGCACATAGACCTTTCATAAAATCTATGGTTTATTTTGGTGAACGTAATTTTTGAATAATTATCTTTTCTAATTTGGAGTCCTTCATCATAGATCTATCCTTGCATTGACTTTGCATTAGGGATTGCATTAGTTAATTGGCATGCTAGGTTTCACATTTTGCATTCCTAGAAAAGTGCTTTTAGGTTGCATTATTGGCATCTAAATTCATTTATTTTTTTTGAAATTATGCATTTCTAACTTAGTTCTACATTATAGAACTCATAAATTATAAAAATCACTCAATTTTTTTTGAAAATTCTAAGAAAAGTCCATATTAGGACTCATTCACCACCTTGGGTGAATCAGTCCCTTTTTTCCCTTGAAACTACCCTTTATAGAACTAAAAACCCTACTTTCAAGCTACTGTTTGGTGCCTTTACCTACCTATATCAATCACCTATGTTTCTATAACATGCATTTCACTAGATCTCACTAAAAATAGCCCATTTCATGCATTGCTCCATTTTACATTTACATTTTTCACATGTCACTTTTTGATTGGTTTATAGTGTAATACAAAAATTACCTTGTTTCATATCTGAAAATTGCATTTGATTTTAATTGATTGCATATCACTTTCTTTCCTTTTTTATCATAACATGTTTTCTTTTAAAATATCACAAGGAGTATGACCTTGTCGAGCAACTTAAGAACACTCTTGCTAACATATCATTATGGGATCTTATTTAAGCATCCCCTCACTATCACAACATGAGCCAAACAACCTTGCAAAAAGTTCCTATCCCTTCTAATGTACCACCAACTAATATAGTAACCATGATTCAAGGACTAAACAATGACATTTTTTTCCACCAAAGTGAACTCCCCTCTTTGGATGTGCAAAAACAAAAATGAAGCTTTCATGATCATAGCACAATACAAATGAAAAGGGATAAAGAGAACTCTTGTAGATACTGGTTTTGCTCTTAATGTGTGTAGCATGACCCTTCCAGATAGACTTGGAATTTATCAATCAACCAATATACTTAATTCTTTATCTATTAAGGTATTTGACAATGTAGAAAAGGATCCACTAGGGGTAATCATTATTCCTCTTACTGTTGGAGTGGCCACCTTGAATACACCAATCCATGTTATTCCTTATGAACTTTCATGCAATCTTATCTTAGGTAGATAGTGGATTCATGTAATGAAAAGTGTTCCTTCCATTCTTCATCGAAAAATAAAATACATCTACAACAACATAGTCCACACACTTGAAACTTATCTTAAACCTAATAGTGTCTTACAACTTGAGAAAAACAAATCAAATTCCTTAGAAAAATCAACATCAACTACACAAGTGGAACCTGTACAACAAAATGACAATGAACAATAACATAAACAACACATGATGCTCTTAGAGCATGATTGGGGTTCCTTGTATTTTGAACATGACTTCATGGGCAAGTACAAGATCATATACAAAGATTCAAATAGGGAAATCTAAAAAATAGATGACTCTTTTAAATAATCCACCTCAACCACTTTAGGCAATGAAATATACTACCAGACCGCCTTCGACAATGCTTATCGACAACCACCAATTGATCAAAAAGAAATGAAAAATATTTATGGAAAAGGTTATGAGCTTATGAAACAACTTGGATATAGTGGAAAAGGATGTGGTGCTCATGAACAAGTTATCTGTAACTGTAGCACCCCTTCATTTTTTTGGCTCTTGTGATTGGACAATGTTTTTCTTTGTTATGTTTTGTTTTTGTTTATACTTTGACTATGATACTTGGTTACTATTTGATCACAAACTGCAAAGTGATATGAATGTTATATTTTGATGTGATGGTATTTTACTCTGATGTTATGGGTATGTACAGGATCATGATGGGCCAAAAAGTGGCAATATGATGGGTATGTGGCTAACGACTATTTTTTTACCCAAAATTAATGAAATGAAAAGGGTTTTCAAAGGACATTCTCATCTTTCCACCGATAGAAATTATGCTTTAATTTGATTTTTTTAAGGAATTATTATTCATTTTCTATTCAAATTATGACTAAATTCCTAATTGATAGGTTGATTGAAAAAAATCTATAGCTTTCAAATGGTATCACATTTTTTGAATCCAAAACATCATTCTAGGCTTCATATACTATAGGATTAAAAAAATAAAAAATGAATCAAAATTTCAAAATTTCACCAAATAGTTTTTTTTTTATAAACCAAACCTAGTAGTAGTTTTGAAACTACATTCAATTTGCTATAAATTCTATTCTTACATATTTTTGAAATAATATAGATAACTTATTCAAATTTTTACGTCAAGTTGCCTAACTCTAATTTTTCTAATTTTTTTGCCACTTAATGGCCTATTTATTCCATGATGATCCTACACAAACCCTTATCATTATGGCATGCTTTGATTATATTATTAATGTTATATTTTTCTATCAATAATACTATATTGGTGAAGGGGATGAGATTACACCACTCGCTTGCAAGCACCCTACGATTTTGAGATTTCCTCTTCACGGTGTGTTTTATTATGTTATGTATATGCATGTTCGATATACTCTTTGTTCATAGGTTGATAGGTACAAGACATCGACTCCACCTGGTTTCATAGGTTTGAGCATTTCCATTGGCCAACAGTATTTGATTGGGAGATAGTAGCTAGGGTTTTTGTGCCAAGTCATCACCCTAGTCATAGTGTCTCGTCGGGTTTTAGTTGGGTTAAGTTGCTTCTTCGTTGTTCATCTCTCCTTGATTTTATTTAATTACAAGTTGGAAAAGGTGAATAATTGGATTTATGTATTTAGGTTGTTTATTAAATAAATCTAGTTATAATGTTAGAAATGTTATTTAATTTATTAATTAATTTAATTTAATTAATAAAATAATCTAATCTTGGATTTGATTTATTTTATTAATTAATTAAATTAATTGTGTTGAAATGAAATAAGTAATCCATTTTGGAATTAAAAGTGTTAAATTCTTTTGAAAAGAAATTATTAAAAGCTTTAAATTAATTTTGAAATAGAAATTTAAAAAAAAAAGAAGTAATAAATTCATGTTGAAAAGAAATTTGATTTTAAATTATATATATATATATATATATATATATATATATATATATATATATATATATATATATATATATATATATATCCTCAAAATGGATAGAGGGGAAATAACTATGGTGGTTGTGAGATATTTCATTTTGAAAAAAAGGATTGCTATTCAAAAGTAAAAAAAATCTTGTTTTAGATATGCATTATTGGATTTGGGTGAAGATTTTGGAAGAACTTTGGAAAAATTATCTTGCAGGGAAGCTCAACTTTTCTTCTTCAAGCTTTAGATCATAGGTTCTTCCTTATTTTATTGTTTTGAAAAATTACATTTTCAATTTTGAAAACTTGCTTGGAAACAATTTGAAAACCCTGTTGAACACATAGAAAAATTTTAGATTCTTTTGAAAAATACAAACTCTTCAACAAAAATTTGAAATCAAGAAATTAGTTTTCTTTTTTAAGATTTAATAGTACAAATTATTTTGCATTTAGATTTAGAAATTACTCAGAAATTTGGAATCAAGAAATTAATTTTTTGAAAAATTATCTGGGAAATTTTTTTTCCAACTTAAGTGTTATATGAAAATTTTGTATATATATAAATTTTTGTATGAGTTTATTTGGGAAATTTTTCCCTATTTCAAAGAAAATTTTCTGTCATTTTTATTTTTTATTTTTGAGAATTACTAGAAATAGAGAAAATTTTCTCTGTGTTTTTATAAAAAAAAAAGATTTAATTTAAAAAAAAATTATGGAGTGTGGGGGAAGGAGGCAGATGTGGCTGCCACAGTCACTGCCCCAGTGGAGGGCGCTACTGTGGCAGTGCTCCCCACACTATGTGTGGGGGAAGCGCTGCCACAGGCAGCGTTGCCTCCATAGGGGAGGTTGGGCGCAGCCTATGGCTGCATCCCTCCTTCCTTTGGGGGCCCGTGTGGTTATTAATTTTTTTTTAATTTAATTTAATTTGTTTTTATTTTATTTTATATATATTATATACATATATATATAATATATATGTATTCTATATAATATTTATATATTATATATATAATATATATTATATATATAGTATATATTATATATATATATATATATATAATATGCATATATTGTATATATATATATATAATATATTTATATTATATATTTTAAATAATTGGATTTGTTTAGAGTTGTGGGAAATATATATAGTTTTTGTAAAATATTTAAACAAAATTTATATGTGTAATTGAATAAAATTACTTTTAGATTATTTTTATTAGAAAAGATGCAAAGGTTGATTCTTTAAGAAACATGATTTTTTTATTTTAAAAAAATTGATTCTTATTATTAATTGTAATTGACAAAATTTGAAGTAAAGTAATTGTATTAGCCCTTATTTAAATTATGATGAAATTAAACAATTAGGGTTTTGAATTATTTAATGTTGCAAATGTAATTTTACTTACCTTGGATGTTTACAAATGATGTATTATTTATTTGCTTAGATTTAGTAAATCCTATCTTAATTGATTGCATACAATATCTCATTGCGTTGTTTGGATTTGAGAAATCCTAAACTAGGTCGATTCCTGCAGTCTAAAAAAAAAAAAAAGAAATCCTAAAGTAGGTTATATAATTGCCAAAAGTGACTTTTCGTTATGTGTTTTCTCTCATTGTCATTGGGAAAATGGAGTGAATTTTTTATGGAAGTCTTCCAAATGGGGTTTTCATTTAATTATGTGTGTTGTTGTAATATCTTAGTTAACCTTTGTATTGCCTTCGGTAGTGCGTATAGTTGTATCCTATTGTTTTACCTGGTTTTAACAAATGGGGATGGTTTGTGCCTCCTTTGGATTAGGAGTGGATTATCTGATTTGTGCCTCCTTTGGATTAGGGGTGGATTATGTTTTCTGTGCCTCCTTTGGAAGGAGTGGATTATGTGTTTTGTTGCCTTCAATTTTTTTGAGTGAGTTTCATTATATGTTGCCTCCTAGAGTGGAGTGACTGTTTATCTAGTTTGTATGCACTTTGGCACCCTTGTTAATTAGTTTTGTTTGTTATGTTGTCAAGTAGAAGAGTGGGTTCTATTAGGCACCAAAGCCCAAAGAGGTAAACTGGGTAACCTTGGGAGGTGGTTTAATCAAGTGATAACTAAAACAATATACTTAGAGGTTTGGGTAGTATTTCATACTAATCAAGATAATTTAGCCTCACTCATAGACACAAGTGCTAGTATAGGCTTGGGATGAGTGGGAAGGCCTAGAAAGGCAATGTCATCTATCTTATCTTTACGAGAGGTATTTGATTCCGCATGAGTATGGGGGTCGAGATTCAATTGAGGCCACCAGGATAAACCATAGTGGGGGTTGGAGCCTATGAATATTCCCAAAGGATATCCCATGTCGATTTTTGTGATGAAACTCTTTCTACAACAACATTTGGTATTGGGTTTTACGTGTATGGTCTTCTTAACATACCTGGTCTATTTTATTTCTAGAAGTAATGTGACTTATGTCCGTGATGTTAGAGTGGTACTTGTGTTATTCTTATGGTTGTATGGTTCATGTGATTGGTTGTGTTAGTGTGAGTTAGCTTGTGTCTAGAGGTTGATGGTTTTGTATAAGATTCCTTGTTACTATCTCCTAGAATAGGGGGTTAAGCCTTCGAGTATCACTTGGTTGGGTGGAATGTGCACCTTTCTCTATTGGTTTTTCTTCTTGTTTGTGTGGATGATATTTTTAGTTGGAGATCTCATGGGATCCAGCTTCATTTCATACTTTATTCATTTCAGCTGAAACTTGTAATTTATTACCCCTCATTTGTTATCAAGGTGGAAGATGTATTATGTAACCATGGTTATTGCATTTACCTCATTCAAAGAATGAGTTGTATTCTTATTTTTAAATGATTTTTATTTGAAATCATGTGGTATCACTTATCCTTTGATGTAATTTATCATGTATGGAATGCATGAATTCTTATTCTTTAAGTAATTAAATGTTATGGTTTCAATTAATGTTTCTTGTTTGGGTTTTAAATTAATCTCAGTCTCCTAACCTTAGAGGTTGTTGGAATTGGGTAGTGAACTTGCATGTTATTTGTACTTAAACAAAGAAAATTAGTATGTTTGAGTAGTTGATTGCAACTTCCTCTAGGGTTGTGTGGTGGGGTACTACAGTAACTCTATAGATCCTCTCACGCAACAAACAACTCATGGTGTTGGTATTTCCCTTTGATATAAATCACAAGCCTTCACTCAACATCAACAATCTGACACAATACACTCCTAAATCATCCTGAATAGTCATCCATCCTAAATTGCCTGACACTAGTGGTCTTGAACATCATCCTTTCCACAATATGACAAAAACAACAAAATCTTCACTTAATGTCAATGTCATCTCACAAGATACCAATGATTTCTATTTGATAGATTTTCCCTTCTCTTGTATGAGTGAGAATAAAATATCACAATCTACAGAAACTTTTGTAAGTATGACATCTACTACTAAGAAAGATGTATCTTTGATGCACGCCACAAGACCACCTTCCACCATTGATCAAGAGCGGATCTTTTTGAGACTCATCCAAGATCACTTGACAACCCTTCCCCCTTGAACTCAAAATAAATGTTCTTATAAGACTTCATTCTATTCCTATCATAGAGTTCATGGTCACTCCACTAATGAATGCAAAGCTTTGAGTCATAAAATCCAACATTTTTAGGAGTTTTGTATGCTTCCCTCTGTGGGGGCACCTAATTCCTCTAATTTATAACAATTTTCACTCTCGCCTACATTTCATCAATCATTTTGGCTCACCCTTGTCCTATTATGTAGCCTTATCCTCCTATGTCACTTGTGGTTTCCTGCTTTGGCTAGTCGTTAACCATTCATGAATACATAACAATAATCTTGGGATGTGGATGGCATGACTTAAGTTGGTTTGGATATGACATACTACCCTTTTCATGATGTAGCTTACCCAAAACATATGACTTGGCATAATTCTTTCTGAGTAAGCTCTCATATCATCTTCTTCTACTTTAAAGCCATTACTCATAGTACTGGTGTTCACAACTACTTTAAAGTGGGGGCATACATTACAACTCACATTTCATTGTGCGATTTCTTTCTTCTTGATATGCATCCTTTTCTTGGTGGAGTCATTGGGCTTAATTCCCTCCAAGAGCATGATACTTCTCTAACACATACTCTCTTGGAGATGTTAAGCACAATTTCCCCTAAGATGAGACCTCACATAAACAACGAAAATCCCTTTAAACAATCCTTACACTATTCTACACTAACAATGTCTATGAGTGTCAAGCTTATGAAGTTTTGCTTATGCCATAGAGCTTGAAAAGCATTTTTCATTGTGGCACCTTATTAAAGTTCTTAGGAGGTATAAATTTGGTATGGTTTTTGTGGGAAAGCCCATTTCAAGGCATGATTTTTCCCCATATCCACTTGTGTGTTTATGAGCATATCTCAGTTGTATGTGTCTCATCTTTTAGGATTTCTCACCCCGCAGACAACCAAAAGTTTTGTGGCCTCAGAGCGAGTAAACCTTTGGGATTTCTCCAAGAAGGACACATCTTGAAGAGGACCAAAGAGTGATTGGCTTATGTTGTCTGATTTTGACCAATTTTGACATTCACGTTTTGAATGATTGCCTTGTGTTTGAGTTTGACGATGTCTGACATATTTGACCAATGTGACAATTCTGACAAATGTCATAATTTTATTTGTACTAACCTAAAAGGACTGACCTAATGTCTTGTGGACTCATTGACTGATGGCCTTGCCTATGTAGCAAATGCGCAGAGACAACGTAGTTCGACAATGACATGGACTAACTGACAAGACTGACTTTGACTCCATTTTTAGGATTTTGACATTGATTTGGATGTTTTTGAGTTTTTCTTCAGGACGTTTTATGATTTTTACATCTTTTTTCAGGACGTTTTGCGATGTTTTTGGTCTTTTTTTAGGACTTTTTGCCATGTTTTTGTCTTTTTTTAGGACATTTTATGATGTTTTTGTCTTTTTGTCATTTTATGATTTTTTTGGATTTTGACATTTAAGAGGATCATGACAAATGCATATGACTGATGCCTACACATGTGAATCCAAGGACAAACATGATTGTGCCCCTAGTCAAGCTGAATACCAATTGACAGGTGATGACAACGTTATGTGACATGGGAAGGACGTATCCTAAAACAACATGAGGACGATGACAATAATGTGACGAAAGTATGGAGGTCTACAGCCAGACCAGGAATGTAGTCAAGTAAAATTTTGGATAATGTGCTTGTATGGATTAGACTCATTGCATTTGGAATGACTTGGTTAGGACTAGATGGGATGATGATTATCCTTAGACCGTTTGACAAGGGAAAGCCAAGATAGGTGACAAGCATGAAAGGATAGGGGTGGCCTTGGTAAAAGATGGGAGACATGAGACTAATGGAATTGTCATATGATTTTCAAGGACTGTGTCGTATAAGGATAATAAGACTATGACGGTCAATGACATGATGTTTCGTGAATCGTGTATGACTGAAGGACAGACATGTCAAGAGTTTTCATAAAGCATGATTTATGTGTGCTAGTTTTATGTCAAGAACAAGGTGGGTGGAAAAAAATGTGTGGAAATAATAGGGCTTAGATGGACGTTAATGTCATCAGGAAGGCATGGGAAAATGAGACGACTTGCCCCTAAGTATAAAATTCCACATAGACAATTTATTTTACACATGATTCCTATTTGCCAGGTTTTCATCATGGTACTTATCTAGGGCGCCTGTTTGCCAGGTTTTCACCATTGGATGAACTTTTTCTTTTTACTATTTTCTTGACTTTTTGAATTTTTTGGGGTCACCAAGATGCCTGTTTGACAGGTTTTCATCAGGGTGACAATTTTTTTGATTTTTTCAATTTTTTTTTTGTATTTCTAATATGTCCAGATGCTTTAGATGACCACTGACTATTTTGAATCCACTGATGGTGCCAATATAGAGACTAGTGTCATGATATGCCAATAATGACCTTGTTGAAAGAGTTGTCTTGTCAGGATCATAGCACTTGTGTACAATGATCGATGTCATTATGATGCTTTCTGATACTAGAGTTGGCCTTATCAGAATACACACATCACAATAGAGTGCCATGAGAGTCCTTGCGGTAAAGAGTTGCTCCCAAGATGTGACGGATTTGTGATGTGGGATCGTTGGACTTTAGACGAGATGTAGGATTATGACGAATGATGGTAGACGTGGAAAGATTGTTTGGACGTTTGGATGAATGACTTTTTATTTTACAAACTTGGGATGGTGGATGATGGATTTTGGAGGGATGGTGTTTGGAACCAACATTTTTATATGCCTTGATTGATGACCATTTTGAAGGAGGTGGACATGTGTTATATGTGAGAGTCCTCTTGTCTTGTGGCTCCACATTGTGATTGACTTTTGTATTTGACTTGGTGTCTTTGTTTGATCCATCTTTCTTTGGGATGCATTTTAATTTCATTTGTCCACTTGTCCTTTTGTTTGATTCAATGGCCTTTGAAATTTGATTTTGATCTTTTGACTTATAAGACTTTTATTTTTGTTGGTTCCAAAGGGAAGGTTTATTTATGATGGAATGATGGTTCATGGTGTGGGTGGACAGGGTGTTGGCAGCAATCTTATGACAAGGTTCACTCATGGATTCCATTTTGACATTTGTATCTGACAAAGTTTCCCCCAGTATCGAGGAGGTACCACTGACATCATTTAATTTAATAACTGAGGAATAGCCAAGACCTTGATGTCTATAATTTTCCTGAAGCTGTATTGGTTCTAGAATGCCTTTCTCATGTATGCCTAGTCCTTTGCCTTGATATTGCATGCTTTGAAAGATTCTATTTGCGATGGGGTATTTATTGTTTTGAAAGCAAGATGCTAACCCATCATGATGTCTATGGACACTGTCACTTGTAATATTTTCGTCTTCAAAAAATCCTGCTCTGACAAAGATAGATGACCCTAGTTGATAAAGTATCTTACCTTCATTTTCATGTTGGACATATTCTTGACTGATATCTTTGGTCTGATCATGTGACATGTCTAGTTTAGATGATTCTGTTGGTTCTTCCAAGGTAATGTCAAAGCCATCATTATGTTTAGTGTCATAGAGTCTAATGATTTTAGCTATAACTTGATCATATGCAAGCATGTCCCTAGTGGAAGATTCTTGTGTCAGAGGAATATCGTCTATGTGTCCTATGGAGGAAAGTGTCTCATCGTGGGAAGTGTCAATAGTCAAGGCTTGTATAGGGTCATCAAGTGTTTGATCATGAATGGTGTAAAGGTCAAGGAGTGGATTGTTTTGGACTTCTTGGTCAACAATAGGGTCTTGGTCAAAGATGGGGTTGTCGTAGATGATATAATCAGAAATGGATTTTTTGTTAAGGATGGGTGTGTTTTGGATGTCATGATTATTTTGAAGGACATCTTGAATGGAATTTGAGATAGGGTCATGGGATGGACTACCTTGTTCTTGACATGAGGGTGACATTATAGGGTCATGCTTTGGACTTTCATTTTGACATGTATCCTCAAGTTTATTAAATGGGATTTGACTTTGGACTATGATCGAATTTTCATGACTAGATGTGGCTTGTGAGGGGGTGACTTGAAAAGGATAAATGACCAAAGGACTAGGATAGGACGTGGGAACTTGGACTGGATTAGTATATGAAGGACTAGGATATGACATGGGTACTTGCATTGGACTAGTATGTGAAGGACTAGGGTATGACGTGGAGACTTGGACTGAATATGACATGGAGTCTTGGACTGGAGTAGGATGTGATGGCATATGATGTGACATGGGGACTTCGACTATATTAGTTGGTAATGACATAGTATATGACATAGGGACTTCGACTTAATTGGAGTAAGGTTGACTAAAATGGGACGTGGAGACTTGGGCCGAATCGATATGGTATGATGTGGGGATGTGACATGTGTTGGTAGATAGTTGCTAAGGCATGTAGACTTGGATGGGATTGATAAGTGAAGGGTCATAATATGACGTGGAGGTTTGGAATGGACTAGTTGATAGTTGGCTTCCCTTGTCAAAGTTAGGATAAGGGTGAGTAATGGATGTTTGTTGTGGACTAATGTCATGGATGGTGTTAAGTGACTTTTGGTAGTGAGGGTAGATGGATGGAGGTGGAAAACTATTTATGTCAAAGCCTCATGGTAACTTAGCCCCTTGGTCCAAAAGCATGGCTAGATACCTTTGAGGGTCACGTAAGATTGAGTTTTCTATGAAGGAGACTATATCAGGATTTTGCGCTGTAGCTTCTAAGTCTTCTACATATATTCGTCCTTTCTAGGCTCTTTTTATTAATGGCTCAAAAATGTTTTGTGATGAAGATGACATGTTCATGTTGTGAAATGGGTCAAAAAAGGTCCAATGTTGGTTCATGTCATAAGTGTTATTGTTGATGTTGGGATTGGAATCTTGTACAAAGTTTGTCATTTGTCCTCTTTTTCTTTGAAGCCTAGTCTTAACAATAAAAAAGGATTTGCTCAAATGAGAATGATGAGAATGACAACTAAATGCAAGGATGACACTAGCCTATGTTTTTGTATTTTTTGGATAAAGAATGACAATGCAAGACTATGTTTTTGGATTTTTGACAATAAGGGATGCAATATGACAATGTTGTCTAAAGAAAATGACTAATTCCAAAGGACAATGAATACTAAGATGACAAGTTATGTCACTATTTTTTATTTTTTTTTGGAATAAAGGATGACAATGCAAGACGATCATGACATTTTCCTAAGGAAATGATTAATGCAAGATGACAAGGTTGTCAAGGCCAAAGTGCCAAATGAGGACTAAGATGATGATGTTTGACTAAGGACTTAAGGTTATAAATGCAAGGTCTAGGTTCAAATTGATGACTAAGATGAACAATGCAAAGTATAAGGTTCAAAATGAGGACTGAGATTGTTTTTTGATGTTTTGTTGAAAATTTTGAGTTGTCTAAGGTCAATTTTTTGTGTCCAGATTTGTGAATGTTGTGTATATTGTTTGAAAATCTAGAAAAAACTTGACAAGCACAATGTTTTGAATGTAAGCAAGTGCACATAAGACAAGTACAATTCTAAAAGGCCAATAGGCCAAGGGTTTGTATACTTGATATAGCCCACCGATATACCCCGGATTGGTGATAAACACATTTCCTTCTCGAGAGTGGATAGCTTAGAATTTTGGTGGCATTGGCTCCCCTCCACGGCTCATTAACGTCATTCAAGCACACCAAATTTGAATTCTTTGGGTAATGACATCCCAAGAATTGCTATCTCTACTCAAGGGGATCAGTAGTGAGTGTCTTTGGGCATGATACTATACCTTGCACTATATTAAGCAACGGCCAATAGAATAGTTGGAAACTAAAATAAGAGGTGTTTAATATGGGAATTTCGTTCATGGAGCATGATCCATGTGGTGAGAGTCCCCTTTCGGATCCATCTCGTCGAAACCACACTTGTGATTCTTGGGTTTTCCCCAATAATACACTTTTATATACTGGCTGGAAGTCCCTCGAGTTCAGGGTGCTACCAGTCTAAGTCATCCTGGGGTGAGTACTTTTTCCCACCAGAATAGGCATAATTTCTAGAGTCAGTAATCGTTTCTCTTATGCCCAAGATCGCCCGAAAGCGCAAGGGGAGAGGATACTCCGATATACCAAGTCGTGAAGGTAATGACAGATAAAAATGTGTCTAGTTTTCTAATCACCGTGTTTTCACAAGGTGAGAGCATACTCACCTACCATTTTGCAAACACACTCAGACATAGTAGAAAGACAAGTTCATTTTAATTGCACCAAAGGAAATGTGTATTATACTAAAAAAAAATACACATTGTTTTGATGTTTAGTCTTTGACATTCAAACCTGCAAAACCACACATTAGTAGTTTAATAATCATCTTCGATTATTAATCTGCAAAAATAGTTAGATGCATCCCTTTTTGTCCACTTGATCCAATGTGTCCTTTGAAGTGTTTATTTCCTGCACATGCAAAAAACCAACAACAAACCCTAGCAAGATAATTGATCACTACTATTAGAGGGTTAGCTAGTCACAACAAATCTGATTTTTACAAATTTTTTTGATAGTAAAATGAAAAGTATAGAGAATAAATCCTATCTAAAATATCAAGAGGTTTCCAAAAAATAAATAAATTAGAAAAATTTGTTGTTTTGCGCTTGAAATTAATTTTTTATGAAAAATCATAATTTTTTTATAAAAAATACAAAACAGATCTAAATACTCTAATTTTTATACTAGAGTCGTCTAATGTCATCCCAAATCTGCAAAACAAAGTTTATGATCCGATCTACAACCGTGGGAGAGATATAAGCCAATCTTTGTTAAACCCAAATTTTAAAAGATCTATTTTTTTACTAATAATTGTGCATCCAAATTTAAAAGATAAAGAATAGACCCCTATTCAAATTCAGAGAGCTTTCTAGAAATGTAAACATATCTAAAAATTTTGATAATTTTCTCTCAAAATTAAATTTTCATGAAAAATAGCACAAAAATTATAAAAAATTAAAAACAGATCAAAAAAATGTAATTTTTGGAATGAAAGTGTGTGACACTGTCCCCAAGTTGTAAAAAAAAAATTGTGAGAAAATACAAATCCGTTTGAAAGTTATGGTCATGTCTTTGGAAACTAGGGCTTTGTCCACAATGATGCCAAACCTGCAACAAAAAGCAAACAAAACCTGCAACAAAAAGAAACCAACTCCAAAAATAGTTTTTTTTATTTGCAACAAAACCTCCTTGCTTGTTGGTTGACGTGTTGCCCTCAGATTTGATGAGCGAGCAATCTACAAATAAATGTTTATGTCCTACACCAAGCTTTGAAGGATTTGTATGTAAATGCTTAATACCTATGCCTAAATGACTATGATAAAAATGACTATAAAGTGCCAAATTAATCTAAGTATTAATATGCTAGAATATTGTAATCTATGTGTGTAATCTAGAAATGAGAGCAAAATAGCATTTTATAGAAAATTTCATTTTGAATGGACGGATGAGATTGACTTCTGACAAAGACCTAAAATCAAAGGCTTAGATTTAATCTGATAATCCCTAATCAGGGTTAGGGAAAAATCCTTAAGTGAGCGGTTAAGATGCCATCTAAGAGAATCAAATCGGCGGTGGAGAATAAATGAGATAAATTAATTAGAAACTAAATATTTTCGACAATCAAGAAGATAAACACTAACTGATTTGTGAGATTCAAAAAATCAAGAAGATAAGAGTTGGACTGAAGATTAGATTTGGAAAATCAAGAATCTGCCTGATTATTTGATTTTTGGAAGATTAGTTACTATTTTGAATTAATTTAATTCAAAATAATAATTTTGTGAGACAATAAATAATCTTTTTCAAATTATTTACCAAAATGGATTGACAGTTAAGAAAGTGATGACATTTTAAATAATTTCATTTATTTAAAATGAGTGGAATATTAATTTAGGCAATTAAATATTTAATATAATTATTTAATTTATTAGATAAGATTAATTAATTATATGATAGTTAGTGACATAAAATTTATTTATTTAATAATCAGGAAGAAATATATGACGAAGGGAAATTAAATAAATTAAGAAAATTATTTAATTAACGGAAGACTTAGACAATTAATGACGTATTTATTTAATAATCATGAAGAATAAAATGACATGAATTAATTTAATAATTATGAATTATTTAATCAATAGTCGAATGTGAACCAAATACATAATTAAATGTCATAATTATTATATGTAAATTTAATATACTATTATTATATGAATTTATAATATTTTATGTATAATATAATATATCATGTTATATTATTAAATTTTAATTCTCGTATAATATTATATGAAAATAATATAAATAGCCCTTAAAAAATATTATGTTATACATATTATATATATATATTATATCATATAAGTGTTATAATATTATATCATAACAACCAGATATATAATGTATATAATGTAATAATATCATAACTTTATAATATAAATTTACAATATTATATAATATATAATATTACTAGTCCTTAAGAAAATTATAGAATTATATATTATAATATTTATATATAATATAATATAATATATGATATTATAATTATTAAATTTTAATTTTATTATAATATTATATCATAATAATATATATACTTCATATTATATAATATTATACAACATAATATATATACTTTAATATATTATAATGTAATGTATATTATTATGATAATATATTATATTATTATTATATAATATACCATGATATAAATTTATAATACAATTTTTATTTTTATGTTATCATTTTATTAAATAATATATTATAATATATTATAGATGATTTATTGATATAATATAATATAATATATAATACTATGCTATTATTATATACTATTATAGTATAATACTTATACTATTATTATAATACTTTTATATAATATACTTATACTTATAATATAAAATTGTATATATATATATATATATAATGTTATTGTTATATAATATTATTTTAGGTAATATACTATAAGATAAATTTAAAATATTATTATATAATAAATAATATTACTAGTTCTTAAGATAATCCCTCTTTTCCTATATCTCATTATCGTCTCTTGTGACTACTCTCTCTAAACTACTACACAATTATATCTTAAAATAGAAATTCCCAGCCATGAAACCAGGAAATACTTCTTGTTAGGGTGGACAGTTGGTGACTTCCTCGCACTGGCGTACATTGCAGGCAATGGTGAAAGAAATAGAATATTCAATGTGGTCAAGATCAACAAGCACGATAGTCCACTGCTCGTATGGATACAATATATACCCATTACGAATTGCATATATCCTCCTCCAAAGTCCTCTGAACGTGATATCAGATCCTCAAACTTGCATCGACTGTTAGGCCCAGTTGGAACTGAATAACAAGATAACAATATTCAACAACCATAACGTTGCTCGTTAATCAAAACATCAAAGATCTTCAATTAACAGTAAATTGAAGTGATAAAGGACTAACTTTGGTACCTTCACGAAATTGATGCCCAGAGGTGAAGTTGGAATTCAAGCCATGAGTTAAATTTGGCAAAGTCTCGAGAGTTTACTGAGAAAGCTGCAAAGACATAGCAATTATTAAATAAAAGAGATCGTAAGGGTACCCCATACTCAGTTTTGAACGAGATGATGGTCGCACAGAAATTTGATGAGAGAATGAAGCTGGTCCTAAAACATTTTTCGCCAGTCGTTCCTTCATGGGTCACGCTTACGCTGCTCCGTTACCACACGACCACTGAAATGCTCCGGTGTCATGCTTAAACTCCTCTTTACGGCAAGGGTTTGGTGGTCACCGCTGAGCAAACCGAGAACACCACCTCGAGGAGGTTGCGTTGTGGCGGTACTGCATCGATGTCGCCTTGGCATTCGGTAGGAAATCTGACTCATTGCACAGCGGTGACGACCAAACCCTTTGTCGTGAAGACGAGTGGGTAAGCAATCGTTGGCGGTGAGGATCTGGTAACGGAGCAGGTTAAGCATGAGCAAGGAAGGTAATGTGGTGTTCACCACAGCCGGGTCCATCCTGTCTTTTCCTGTGGGCAAGATCGCATTGACACGAATATAAAAAGCAGGCTGGGAGCCCGTCCGCACGACATCCTGATTGATCTGAACCAGCTAATCTGTGCTCCAAGAAGAAAGAAATTAGCACTCTCGGGATCAGAGGCAATAGAGCAAAGATTATTGTGTGCAAGAGTGTAAAATTCCTTGGAGATCAGAGAGATAATTATCAGACCAACTTTCATTAACCGACTTCAATCCTATTCACTGTTGATCAATGCATGAATTTACAACTATATAGCCACCCGCAGAAAAGGAAATTGTGATGAAAGGCAGACTTAACTGCTGTTGCTCCTATAGTGATAAGGGCGGTGAAAGCAAGCAAACTGCAGTTTACTTTAGCTAGCTTATTGCTGGAAAATAAATCAAAAGGTTGTTGCTTTAGTTAGCAACATGCATGCCAATTGTCAATCATCGCATGTTGTTAAAAGGCTATTGTTGCTTAGATAGCTTAGTTCACGAAAACTAACATGCATGTTGTTAACAGGTTGTTGTTGCTTAGATAGCTTACTTAATGTAAACTAGCATGGATGTCGATCGTCGCATGTTGTTAACAGGCTACTTTTCCTTAGATAGCTTAATTCACAGATTCTTGATTTTTGCTTGTTATATAAAATCAATTGAGGTCGGGAAAACAGTTTTAGGCTTTCTTGATCTCGGCAAATAGAAATCCCATCAGTTAAAGATCCTAACAACTTTCGTAATTTGAGCAGGGAGAGCTTCTAATCCCGTCCTCTCTTTAATTTTTCTTAAAAAAAAGGATTATGTACCTCTTTTCCCTCGAGAAAATAGTCGTTATGGATTATTTATCTTGTAGCTTCTATATTTGAATATCAACTAGCACTTGCACCCCAATGAGGTGCAATGGTTACGCCATTAGGTTGATACACTTTGGTATTATATTATGAACATGTAGGAGCGGTGCAATTTTTTTTGGGGATGAGCTTATGTGGTCTATGCGATTTGTCTTGAAGACCTATACAACAAAAGGAATGGGGTGGCTAGGTGCGTAGAATAGGCGTTGATGAAGACAAGTTGTAGAAGCAATTTTAAGCACCATGGGAATTGGGGAGAGATATCAAATGGATAGGGAGGAGAGTTGCATACCTTGTTTGAGGAGAGACATAGTTGTTGTAAGTGTACCTCCTCTCGCTTCCTTATGATTGCAAATGGATTGGTTTGCATTTTGGAATATCTTTCAAAAGAGAATGGTGGTTGAATGCGAAGATCATTTAATGATTTAACTCTAGATATGGCTATAAATGTTAGTCCCTGCCTATCTATTTTACCAATATCAATTGTTGCCTTTTGCAATGTTAGTCCTTGAGCTTTGTGTATGGTAATAGCCCACGCCATCGTAAGCGGTATCTGCCTTCTATTTCCCAAGGAAATAGTATGATTGGTATGCTCTTAGGGTCATGGTCATTCCACGAGGGTCCACTGTAGCTATTGAACCTTGTAACAACATACATGGGAACATCTGGTGGTTTGGAACCAGGGCTGTAAATGATTTCAACAACTTCGCCAAGAGCTCCATTCACCAGGCCTGCTTGTGTCCATATGTTGGATGTGAGCATGATGTGTTGCCCTTTACAAAGCAATACTTCTTTTTCAAGCTATTCATCATTAGTTGCACTATCTATTCCATGCCTGGTACTTGTCGCAGCGCTGATTGCAATTGGACGGTTCAATGATTTTAACATTCTTCTGTTGTGTAGTCTAACTAAATCATTGGTAGCAACCAAGTGCATTGAGCTATCGAACTCTTCTTTTTCTCTTGATGTGAGTTGCTTGTCTGTGCGCGTCATTAAGAGTTGCCAATCTGCTTCTGTTGCTTCTACATTCTGTATGTTTTGCAATACTTGACGAAATCTTTGTTATGATGGAGTCTCACCTTGATGACGAAAGACTGTTTGTAAGGTGACAATAGTTGTAAATTGGTTCCACAATGTTTTTGCAGTTGAGTGTGTTGTGTACATAGGTTTGTCCATCACAGGTGGAAGTTGGGCGAGGTCACCAATTAATATTATAGACACTCCACCAAAGTGTAGATGCTGTCGGTGTGGGAAAGCCTCACGTAGCCTTCTATCTATTTTTAGTAGCAACTTTGGACCTATGAAGCTCATCTCATCAATCAAAATATATCTTATATATTTCATATCTTCTTGAAATGTTGTTAATGCATGTCCTTGTAGTGGGTGCATGTCTTTAATAGGGATCCGGAGCATTGAATGTATAGTTGATGCATGTATATTAAATGCAGCCACCCCTGTAGGAGCTAATGTGAGTAGTTCACTTTTTTGTTGTGGGCTCTTACTTGTGAGCACTTTTCTTATGCAAGCAATTAGGTACGATTTTCCTGTACTTGCTATTCCTTGAACAATCATGTGCAATGGTTTTTCTGAGGAGCATTTACTATGGTCAATGATAATTGTGAGTGCTAGTTTTTGTTGCGACGATAGTGTATACTCTGGCACATTGAAGTTGCTTACCATAGTGTCTTCTTGGCTACATGCCTTTTTCATTGGGATGAAGTGGATGGAAATTTCATGAAGATCTTGGGGTACTGGTAGTTGATCCCATCTATTGTTGTTGTCAAACTCATGCCTACCAAGCATCTCAAGTTCATTTAGGCCGACATTGTTTAAGGGAGGACCCATTTGTGAAAGCAATTCCCATTCGTTAAGTTCTGTTGTGTCCCTTGTGGCAATCTCTGTATCGCTCTCATCTTCTTCTTTAGTGGTTGCTTCTATTTTGATTGTGCAATTAAGATGCCAAACATCATATTTGGTTGTGTTCATTTGCTTCCAATTTGCAATTATTGTATCCTTAGCAAGTCCTACTTCACCTTCTATGCTTCGAAAATATTTGTATAATAGTAGCTCACTCCAGCAAAAAGTTTCAAAGTTGTCTGAGTCCTCATTTGGGATGGTATAGAACTTTGGGAAAACATTAACTATCGCTTTTACCTCTCTCTCTTTCCATTTGCATCCTTTGCGCCTTCCAGAATAGGAGAAAGATCTTGCAGATTCGAGTAGCCTTATTGTTTCCATTTCTTGAGGCCGATTAATGTAGGAATGCAGGTAGCTCGTATGGAGGTGTATTTCATCTGGTTGTCTTGTTATTCATTGGAAGACTTTTCGGCCAACATTCAAAGATGTGAATGGCCTATTACAAACAACAAGCGGCAATTTTTGAAGCATATGACATGTTTCTTGTGCTCCTATATCACGCTCTGCAGCAAGCTCTGTCATAAATTTTCAATATGTTGTGATAGTTGGGTCATTTGTTCTCTGGCATGCAGATATTCTTGATAACATATCAATACAAGACTCAGATGTTCTCTATGCTTTTGACGCATACTTTGCAATGTATTTTAGTACAAGTGCTCGTGAGATAACTAGTTGGCAATCTATGTTGGCTCTCCATATCAAAAGCATTTTTGGATTGTGTATGTTTAGCCTATCATCATTCCTTGCAGGTCCATATTCTTTTTTGCCATTATCGTCACATGACAAGGTAGATACAACTTGTTCTTTCCATGGAGCTTTGTATCGACACTGTAGTTGTTCCCCCTTTTTGTGTAAGCATGTCCCCTCTCTGCATTTTGTGTGCCTCTGTACACGGTTGATTATCTCCTCATAGTCATGAGAGGGATCTATATCTAATATCTGAGTTGTGTCTAGCAAGCATGGGTCATCGTGTTGGGGACAATAGACCAGGTTGTTTCTATGTGAAGCAGGACAAGGGTTCCAAGCACTTACATACCTGTCAAAGAATTTCCTTGCCTGTTCAACTTTTGTGTTGTTCTCCCAATCAATTTTATCCATGTCTGGTGCATTTTCAAGCCAAAGGAATCCATGCACATCTACAGTTCTTCGATGCTGCCATTCATATCTATACCAATAAACTTTTACACCAAAAAGATTTTGGATGACCTCTTCACGGAAGATTGTAAATCATTGGTGGAGATATAATGATGTGGTGTGGGGGTTATTGATTACATTGTCAAGACGTTTATTTGTTTGCATTTCCACTGCTGTGTCATTTGAAAGCAATCGTTGTAGGTCCGGCCACTTTGTGTCTGCTGCACTCAATGTGAAAAATAGAGTGGGAGACCCTATTTGGTTAATCATATTGGTTAGCTCATAATGACTCTTGTTCCTATATGTTCTTGTGCCTCGCATTGAAGAGCCAAAGTGCATGAGTTCTTCAGCTAATTGTGTGTCAGGGAGGCTTTTCAAGTGTGCACAAAGGCTTTCAATAGTTGTCGGGATGTTTTCTTCTACATTTTTTTTAATGAAAATTGCTGCAAGCCCTTGGCTACGATGTCGCAACATAAGATTGAACATAAAATATCAAAACCTTGGATGCCTTCCAAACCTCTGGTCATGGAACCTTATCAAGTGTAGTGCATACTCATGCATTCAGACTTCCCTACTCCGCAGTTGCATTTGTAGTGCAACCCCGTTGGGGAAGAGGGTTGGGAATTCCATATCAAGCAAGCCTTCAGTATTGTATTCATTTATTGGTGATGAGTTCATTTCAGGCCAATCTATAGTGCTATTTGTATTGTCCTCAACATCTAGTGCTTACTTAATAATTTCTAGTTCACGACGTCTATTTGGCAACTTAGCCATGAATGATGATGTGTGTACTATGATATCCTCAATTTCATCTTCATCAATGGTGTTCCAATTATTTGGCACCCTTGCACACTCGTTAGTTTCAATGGTATGCAACATGCTTGAAATATTTGTGCTAACTTCAGGAATTTGAGCCAAACCATCAACACTTATGGAAACATCATTATAGTATGGGTAATATTTCACTTTGTATTGTAATGCATCTATGATGTGAAGTCTACTTACATAACAATCATAGAAATGGCCTTCTGTATGTAGTCTTCGAACTATGAGCACATCCAAGTCTTCTATCCTTCGAGGGAGAACTTTTGCAATGTTTTTGATATCTTGTGGGAAGCTAATTGTGTGACCACTATATTTATATTGCCCTCCAAGTGCATGGGCTACTTGTAGTACTGGGTTAACTCTAGCAATGAGCATTTCCTCCACTTGGGTTAGTCTTCTCAGCACATCAGGTTGTTCTCCTGGGTCCATGTTGTTGAGTGAGGAGAATCAATGTATACCTCTCTCATTGAAACATCTTTTGCAAGTAGCATGAGGGTCAGATGAATGAAGAAGCATCCCTGGGTAGTTTTCCTTGCATATAATGCATGTTTTCCTATTGGAAAGCGCATCTATCTTTTGTCAAAATCCTTTCATTATTTTAATGAAGCTAGTAGTTGTGTTAAATGATGTTTGATCTTCTAGGTCCTATTCTATTTGCAATAGTTGAGCTTGCCATGCTTGTTTCTCCAAACGTTTAATGCGTTTCTTTGTAGTTATTTCCTCTCTATGATGAGCATGGTAATCATGGTTTCTCTCACGATCTCGTAGTCTCTGTTCTTCTATTTGGCGGGGGTCGATATGGATGGTGTGCAACTTTTTAATCTATCTTCGGGTGGCAATTGATTCTTTATGCCTAGCATAGTAATCTTTATTTCTTTTTCGGGTCTGCTGTCTTCTAATCTCTACTTGTTTCGGGGGAGGGGTCGTCCATCTGTATAGTGGGAGTGCAAGGATGAATTAGTAATAAGAGAAGCACAAACATACTCAAACAACTATATGTGAGATGAACACAACATATCTAAAGCTTACAATGTTGAAAGAAGAATGCTTAAAATTCATGTATCTACATATGTTAAAATAGAAAATAAAAAATAAAAAATGACATATTCAAGTCATAATTTATAGAACTAATCTCTATTAAAGTGTAGTTTTAAGATAGTTGTAGATTCCACATATATATAGAAATGAGCAAATAGATATAAGCAAGTAGATTCATGAGTGCTGCAATGCTAGAACTAGACTCCACATATATATAGACATAAGCAAATAGATACACATTGTTACATTTGTTTTATTGAGATATTATTGTTATAGTTTTAGTTGAAACACATAATATTGAAGCCTGGAGTAGAAATATAATTTTATAAGAGTCATATACATGACATGAATTGGGAAATGTAAACCTAGCAACTTATATATTTCTATCTGTAGATAGACGTGGAACATGTGGTTAGATATTTGAATACATTCTTTTGCCTGAACAAAACTATCAACTATAATTTTATAAGAGTCATATACAAGACATGTGTTGGGAAATGTAAACTTAGCAGCTTAGATCAACTATAATTTTATAAGAGTCACTACACATTTCTTTGATCTTGGAAAGTAAGATGTTGCTCTCTGCAATGAAGTCAACTTGCTCAACCTTTGTGATAGTTTCCTTCAAGCATTCTTCATTATTGTATGTTTCATTTCTACATGTCAAAGTGAACAAGTATTTTTTGTTCAACACATCTCTAATTACCTGTTGAGTATCCCTTTCTATGTCATCCTCAAATTGTAGAGAGTATAGCTTTTCCGCAAACATTCCCATGAGTTCTGTTGCCGCTTCATCAAATGTAACTGCCCATAGCATATCTGTATGGTCCTGTAACCTTATTTGTAGTATGTACCTATAATTACAAGAGGTACATTCTACTTGACACTTTGAGCAAAACCACTTTCCATCTTCAGTCTACACCAATCTTTTCTTGCACTATTTTCCTGATAATTCATTAGGGCACGCTGGATAGCAGAATGATTCAGATTTGATGAACAACAATGTTGCATTTATTGTACATTGGAGACGGTGCATTCTATGAGGAATTTGTTCTCGAACATCCCTGATTGTTATTGTAGTGATAGGCATAGATGGGCTGCTAAACTTTGTTGAAGGTGATATAATATTAGCCCCACTTTGTTTGAACCAAGTTTGTAGTTGTTGTGTCTCTTGTATGTCAAGGTCTATAAATAAATTTGTATTGCTTGATGTACTCAACACTTTCCATTGTACTCACAAACTCGTCCATTTTTAATAGTGAGAACAGTTGTTTCTTGTAGGTGATACTTGTCTTGAAGATGACCACCTTCCTTCTCTGCCATCATGCCCCATAGAGTGATATCTATAGTTGCCCCAGTCATGTCCAACAAGGATATTGTGCACCTTAGGACCTCTGTCCCATCTCTTATCCTAACTATTGAGCTTGGGCTAACACAAGTGACAACTCCAATAACATCAATAGTTGAGTTGCTACTCTTCTTTGCAAGTTCATTGATAGGTGTAAATGAGAATACGTGTTTTGGAATAGAATTGTCATCTTCACAAAGAGTGACCTTTGACTCTACCGACAAGGAAATTTCTAGCCCACTATTTAACCTATTGTAAAGCTTATTAGCAACCTTTACTGCACCACCAGAAAATATATAGGTTTTTCCAACAGTAATATTTTGATAATGAAGATCAACAACTTCATTGAAACAAGTCACGTGTTTCAGTCCCTTCTCTGTCAATGATGTCAAAGGTGAAAACTTGACCAGTACATTTTTGGGTATTGTACCTACGCATATCCTTTTTGGCATTCACACAACCTTTAACAGTCCATCTTGGTTGAAAAGGATTCAAACTTTTAATAGGCATAATTGTGACTGGTGCTTCCATTCTACTCCTAGAAGGATTCACACCAAATAATCTTCTCACATGAGTTGATACTGTAGTAGCGCTAATTGTATTAGGCTCTGCATGTGGGTCTAAAGATTTTTCCATTTCCTGTTCTATATGGTGCTCTAGTTCCATATAAAGTGAAGTAGGATGACCGATTATAGCCTGGTTTGTAGAAACAATCTCAAGGTTCACAATGACAATCCACCTATACATTTGGAAGAGAAGAGTAAGAATTACTAATACAAGGAAGAAGCTAAAAAGTTAATAATGATTTTGTTATGGGAAATTTTGGATTCCTTTACTCACCGAGACCTGCTTGGTTTGGGGCAATTATATTTTGTCATTTGTATTATGGATCCAACTATAATTTCACTAGATTCTATGCAATGATTGTACTTCTGAGGTAAAGATGCTTTTTGTTTGTAGGCCCCATCAGATATTTCTACCTTGTAGCAGTTGTTACATTCATGGCCATGGCTGAAGTTTGAAATAGACAAAATTTGCACATTAGGTTTGAACCCTTCATTCCCATCATGGATAAGTTTAATTGCATATGTGGTTAATATTGTAACCATGGTCTATGGAAGTTGACTAACCCTACAAAATTACATTACATGTAAGATAGTGTTTGCATACAATTGGCAGAGGTTCTTGTTTTAGAAAACATAGACCTCAAAATAATGTTGAGCATAGGAATACACAAGTGGAGCACATCATTTGCAAAAAAAAATAAAAATTGCGAGGAGGAATATTTTTCCTCAATATGTACTATAAGATATATTCAATAAAATTAGTGCTATGAAGATCAATATGCACAAGGGTGCTACAATGTAAACATAATATATAACTATATTCAACATTGAATATATCAAAGGGTTTGAAAGAAGCATATATATGACTATGGTACTTCATATAGCTAAGTGTTGCAAGAGTGAATATTTACAATAATGATCAAATATATCATCATTTTGAGTAGCATTCCAATATATATTTGGTAGACTTAAGGTTATAGTTCAAGATAATATTCAAAATAAGGGGACACAAATATTAGAATAAGTTATATTCATTAAAATTAGAACTATAAAGATCAATATGTACAATGGAATTACAATGTAAACTTAATATATAACAACTAAGGGTTCAAATATAAGGTTGACCACTAAATCCATTTCACTCCACATATAGCTATTTTGAGATCCTCATTTAGTTTCACAAAAAAACATCTAATATGTATCATACTAGTAATCTTGATCGACATATTGAAAAAGTAACTACCTTCCAAGAAGTTAGTTGAACTTCTTAGACCACATATCACTCAATAAATCTTGGAATTCATGCTTTAGTTCAAATGCATTGGCCACTCCATAGTATTGACAATACTTCAATTCACGCAGGAAACCATAAAATAGCTCAAGAGCTTCATAGGTCACATGAAATTTTCAAACAACTTCTTGCACCAATTCAACTTCATGATCCTCCACATCACTTAAATTTTGGCTTGTCTGCATAGCGTCTTCAAAAATTTCACGACAACTTGTCAAGGCATTGTTTGAAAAAGCATCAACATTATGGTGGGGGAAACCCAACCAATCCACATATGTTGAGTCAATTGCTGATAGAGGTAACTCATGGGTTTGTGGTGAGGGTGCATTGGAAGTAGAACCACTGCTTGAAATAGTAATAACATCTTCAAGTGCTCGTGCATTAGCCATATCCTGAAACTATAATTCAAAATAGCAATGCTAATATTAAAAACAATTGTTATTAACAAGGGCATAGGTATTGACTAAGACCCAAACTACAAGCATAAATAAGTATAAAATGTTCTATGAATTTTAATTTTTGATGGACTATTTTAAAATGAGTAAAAACTTTAACGTATTCATACAAATGGAGAGTGAAAGTGTAATTTCCTTGAATATTATATAATAAATTAATATAATATTATTTTGTAATTATAATAAATTATTATGAATAGCGATACTAATATTAAAAAACAATTGTCATTAACAAGGGCATAGGTATTGACTAAGACCCAAACTACAAGCATAAATAAGTCTAAAATGTTCTATGATTTTTTTTTTTTGATGGACTATTTTTAAATGAATAAAAACTTTAACATATTCAAACAACTGGAGAGTGAAAGTGTAATTTTCTTTAATATTATATGATTAATTAATATAATATTATTTTTGTAATCTTAATAAAGTAATATGAATAGTTTTTTGTAATTACAATATTATATAATCAATTAACATTATATTATTTTGTAATTATCATTAAAAAAGCCTATTGACTAAATATATTTATTGATTTGACAATTTGAAATAAACAAAATAGTTATATTTACAAAATGATTAAGGATTTTAAATGAAGTGGAAAATATTATCGTACATTTCATATTTATATTTCAAAATATATAAAATTATAAATTAAATTTTTTAAATAAATGAAATAAAATAACTTTAATCATGTAAAAATTAAATAAACTGTATATAGATTAATTAGATAATAAATTAATATAATATTAGTTTGTAATTATAATAAATTATTATGAAATATGTAAGAACTAAAATTTCTTTGACAATCTTGGTTTTTAGTTTTTACAAATTGTTAAAATTTTCTATTAACATTAAAATTTACTATTTATGTGTTTGAGCTTGAGCCCGGCTTTTCATTTGTAGATGTTGTTTATGTTGTGCCTTGGTTGTAGTTGGCTTTGAACGTGAAAGGTGCAAGAATTGAGGGTTCGAAACCCCAAAAGTGCGAAATAGTGAAGAGGTTATGAGCAGTGAGTGAAGAAGAGGTGCTTTTAGCGGATTATGAGGCAAGTGGATAGCATTATTAAGGAAATAAAGATGAGTTGGTGGCAAATAGTGACCTATTCGAAATAAATCCTAGTCTACCTTACTGGGTGGTTCATGCCATAAATTAGTCACCAATTTTCTGTCACCTCCATCATGCCGTGTAAATTAGAAGTCTGGAAAAAATACATTTAGTATTGTTGGAAGTATAAATCATGCAAGCCTAAGTCAAGCAAAATAATTGTCAGTAATATATTAACTATCGTCCTAAATCTTACCTACTCGCCTAAATCAATACGCCTCCTTCTTTATGCATAACCATACCTCAGTACGGTTTCAATAATAGGTTAATATAATTAGCTCATATGACAAGTGAATCTATCCAACACATATGGCTAAAATTCATGAAACAGTAATATAAGGTTCATATTCATAATAGCAGTATTCGCTAGGATTGAACAATATCAAAATTTGTTACAAATTATTTTATAATTATAGTTAAATAAATCTATTGCAATATATGATAATCATTAAATAGTAACACCAATTATTTAGATCTGAGTACCAAAATTTCTACAGTATCCTGTGGTAGATGAGAAGATCTAATTTTCCTTTTCCTTGAAGGCTCTAAGACTTCAATATATTTTCATATTTAGGAACCATCAAGGTTCAAGACCCTGTAAACTTACACATCAAAAAAAGTTTCTTTAGCATTTCTCACATCATCAGACCTAAGAGATGCTCTTGTATTCTAATTTTGTTTTCACTACTATGTAGCACAAATAAAATAATGGTAACAGTGAAAGAAACAGATGATATAATCTTAGTATTATCCATTTACAGAATATTACGGGAAGAGCTTGAAGGACCTCACAAACACGCCCTCCAATTCATTTGGCCACAACAATTTAGTCTACCATGGAGTTACCAAGTATGTTCATACATATATTTTCTTTCTTATATACACATATATACCAAATAAAGTGTTAGTTCAAAGTAACAATATGTGGGACTCGATGCAGGCATAAATTGATAGGGAGTTACCTTGCGGTGGCAAATATGGGCGTGAGGGCTCCTCATCTTTCTTCGCCAATGCTTTGGTTCCACCCATTTCTTCACTACAGAGACTGCTAAAACACAAATAATGTCATCCCCCTGAGAGCCATTTAATGTTGCTCAACGCTGGTTCACATTTATTGAATGGAGCAAGCTTTGGTGGCCTAGTAAATCGCAAGGCAAGCATGAAAACAGCAAGAAAGGTTGTGAAACAGTGCAGCTGCTAGGAGCCATACCTGATGGAGATGGATAAGGATGCAATATTTAATGTTGTTATAAGCTTCGGGAGGAGTTTGAGGGTAGCCGGTGGGTCCGTCCAGGGATGCACGACACTCAGGTCCATAGAAGTATACGCCAGAGCATGACACAACTATTCCCAGCACCCCTCTCTCACACATTAAAAAGCCGACGTTCATGGGGTTCCCGCCGGCGTCAGACTGGGGGAAACACCAGTGGGGTTCCCCCACATAAAAAGCCTATCGGCTAATTATTTATTATATAATAATATTTTAAATTTATCTTATAGTATATTACCTAAAATAATATTATATAACAATAACATTATATATATATATATATAAAATACAATTTTATATTATAAGTATAAGTATATTATATAAAAGTATTATATTATAATAGTATATAATAATAGCATAGTATTATATATTATATTATATTATATTATATCAATAAATCATCTATAATATATTATAATATATTATTTTTTATATATCATATATTATTATTTAATAAAATGATAACATAAAAATAAAAATTGTATTATAAATTTATATCATGGTATATTATATAATAATAATATAATATATTATCATAATAATATACATTACATTATAATATATTAAAGTATATATATTATGTTGTATAATATTATATAATATGAAGTATATATATTATTATGATATAATATTGTAAATTTATATTATAAAGTTATGATATTATTTTATTATATACATTATATATCTGGTTGTTATGATATAATATTATAAAACTTATATCATATGATATAATATATATATATATATTTGATCATTTTATTATAATAATATATAATATGTATAACATAATATTTTTTAAGGGCTATTTATATTATTTTGATATAATATTATAAGAGAATTAAAATTTAATAATATAACATGATATATTATATTATACATAAAATATTATAAATTCATATAATAATAGTATATTAAATTTACATATAATAATTATGACATTTAATTATGTCTTTGGTCCACATTCAAGTATTGATTAAATAATTCATAATTATTTAATTAATTCATGTCATTTTATTCTTCATGATTATTAAATAAATACGTCATTAATTGTTTAAGTCTTCCCTTAATTAAATAAATTTCTTAATTTATTTAATTTCCCTTCATCATATATTTCTTCCTGGTTATTAAATAAATAAATTTTATGTCACTAACTGTCATATAATTAATTAATCTTATCTGCTAAATTAAATAATTATATTTAATTGTTTAATTGCCTAAATTAATATTCCTCTCATTTTAAACAAATGAAATTATTTAAAATGTCATCACTTTCTTAACTGTCAGTCCATTTTGGTAAATAATCTGAAAAAGATTATTTATTGTCTCACAAAATCATTATTTTGAATTAATTTAATTCAATATAGTAACTAATCTTCCAAAAATTAAAATAGTAACTAATTTTCCAAAAATCAAGTAATCAGGGAGATTCTTGATTTTCCAAATCTGATCTTTAGTCCAACTCTTATCTTCTTGATTTTTTGAATCTCACAAATCAGGCAGTCTTTATCTTCTTGATTGTCAAAAATCTTTATTTTCTAATTAATTTATCTCATTTATTCTCCACCGCCGATTTGATTCTCTTAGATGGCATCTTGACCGCTCACTTAAGGATTTTTCCCTAACCCTGATTAGGGATTGTCAGATTAAATCTGGGCCTCTGATTTTAGGTCTTTGTCAAAAGTCAATCTCGCCCGTCCATTCAAAATGGCATTTTCTATAAAATGTTGTTTTTCTCTCATTTCTAGATTACACACATAGATTACAATATTCTGGCATATTAATACTTAGATTAATTTGGCATTTTACAGTCATTTTTATCATAGTCATTTAGGCATAGGTATTAAGCATTTACATACAAATCCTTCAAAGCTTGGTGTAGGACATAAACATTTATTTGTAGATTGCTCGCTCATCAAATCTGAGGGAAACACGTCAACCAAGAAGCAAGGAGGTGTTACGAAGGTGAGTCATGGAAGCTTCAACAATTATCAGGTATACTTGTTTCATTTACATTTGCTTCCTTTGTTCTTTGTAATTACTTTGGGTTTTTGTCTTTTACATTGATTTGATTGATCTAATCTAATCCTAAATAAAATCCATTGATACATTGGTGAACCTAACATATTTGGACAAATAAAAAAACTTATTTTGGAGTTGGTTTCTCTTTGTTGCAGGTTTTGTTTGCTTTTTGTTGCAGGTTTGGCATCATTGTGGACAAAGCCCTAGTCTCCAAACACATGACCATAACTTTCAAATGGCTATATATTTTCTCACAATTTTTTTTTTACAACTTGGGGACAATGTCGCGCACTCTCACTCCAAAAATTACATTTTTTTGATCTATTTTTAGTTTTTTATAATTTTTGTGTTGTTTTTCATGAAAATTTAATTTCGAGAGAAAATTATCAATTTTTTTAGATATGTTTACATTTTTGGAAAGCTCTCTGAATTTGAATAGGGGTCTATTCTTTATCTTTTAAATTTGGATGTGCAATTGTTAGTAAAAAAATAGATCTTTTAAAATTTGGGTTTAAAAAAGATTGGCTTATATCTCTCCCACAATTGCAGATCTGATCACAATTTTCTTTTTGCAGATTTGGAATGACATCAGATGACTCTAGTAAAAAAATTAGAGTATTTAGAGCTATTTTGTATTTTTTATAATTTTTTTAATGATTTTTCATAAAAAATTAATTTCAGGTGCAAAACAGCAAATTTTTCTGATTTATTTAATTTTTTGGAAACCTCTTGAGATTTTAGATAGGATTTATTCTCTATATTTTTCATTTTACTTCAAAAAAATTTCTAAAAATCAGATTTGTTGTGACTAGCTAACCCTCTAATAGTAGTGATCAATTATCTTGCTAGGATTTGTTGGTTTTTTGCATGTGCAGGAAATAAACACTTCAAAGGACACATTGGATCAAGTGGACAAAAAAGGAAACATCTAACTATTTTTGCAGATCAATAATCGAAGATCTTTATTAAACTACTAATGTGTGGTTTTCCAGGTTCGAATGTCAAAGACTAAACATCAAAATAATGTGTCCTTTTTTTAGTATAATACACATTTCCTTTGGTGAAATTAAAATGAACTTGTCTTTCTACTATGTTTGAGTGTGTTTGCAAAATGGTAGGTGAGTATGCTCTCACCTTGTGAAAACTTGGTGATCAGAAAACCAGACCCATTTTTATCTGTCATTACCTTCACGACTTGGTATATCAGAGTATCCTCTCCCCTTGCGCTTTCGGGCAATCCTGGGTGTAAGAGAAACGGTTACTCACTCTAGAACTTGGGCCTATTCTGGTGGGAAAAATTACTCACCCTAGGACGACTCAGACGAGTAGCACCCTGAACCCGAGGGACTTCCAGCTGGTATATAAAAGTGGATTCTTGGGGAAAACCCAAGAATCACGAGTGTGTTTCCGATGAGATGGATATGAAAGGGGACTCTCGCCACATGGATCATGCTCCATGAATGGAATGCCCATATTAAACACCTCTTGTTTTAGTTTCCAACCGTTCTATTGGTCATTGCTTGATATAGTGCAGGGTACAGTATCATGCCCAAAGACACTCACTACTAATCCCCTTGAGTAGAGATAGCAATTCTTGGGATGTCATTACCCAGAGAATCCAAATTTGGTGTGTTCAAATGACATTAATGAGCTGTGGAGGGGAGCCAATGCCACAAAAATTCTAAGCTATCCACTCTCGAGAAGGAAAGGTGTCTATCACCAATCCGGGGTATATCGGTGGGCTATATCAAGTATACAAACCCTTGGCCTATTGGCCTTTTAGAATTGTACTTGTCTTATGTGTGCTTGCTTACATTCAAAACATCATGCTTGTCAAGTGTTTTCTAGATTTTCAAACAATATACACAACATTCACAAATCTGGACACAAACAATCGACCTTAGACAACTCAGAATTTTTAACAAAACATCAAAAAACAATCTCAGTCCTCATTTTGAACCTTATACTTTGCATTGTTCATCTTAGTCATCATTTTGAACCTAGACCTTGCATTTATAACCTTAAGTCCTTAGTCAAACATCATCATCATAGTCCTCATTTGGCACTTTGGCCTTGACAACCTTGTCATCTTGCATTAATCATTTCCTCAGGAAAATGTCATCATCATCTTGCATTCTCATCCTTTATTCCAAAAAATACAAAAAAAAAATAGTGACATAACTTGTCATCTTAGTCTTCATTGTCCTTTGGCATTAGTCATTTTCTTTAGACAACATTGTCATATTTCATGCCTTATTGTCAAAAATCCAAAAACATAGTCTTGCATTGTCATTCTTTATCCAAAAAATACAAAAACATAGGCTAGTGTCATCCTTGCATTTAGTTGTCATCCTCATCATTCTCATTTGAGCAATCCTTTTTTATTGTTGAGACTAGGCTTCAAAGACACAGGGGACAAATGACAAAATTTGGACAAGATTCCAATCCCAACATCAATAATAACACTTATGACATGAACCAACATTGGACCTTTTTTGACCCATTTCACAACATGAACATGCCATCTTCATCACAAAACATTTTTGAGCCATTAATAAAAAGAGACCAGAATGGACGAGTATATGTAGAAGACTTAGAAGCTGCAGCGCAAAATCCTAATATAGTCTCCTTTGTAGAAAACTCAATCTTACGTGACCCTCAAAGGTATCTAGCCATGCTTTTGGACCAAGGGGCTAAGTTACCACAAGGCTTTGACATAAATATTTTTCCACCTCCATCCATCTACCCTCACTACCAAAAGTCACTTAACACCATCCATGACATTAGTCCACAACAAACATCCATTACTCACCTTTATCCTCACTTTGACAAGGGAAGCCAACTATCAACTAGTCCATTCCAAACCTCCACGTCATATTCTGACCCTTCACCTATCAATCCCATCCAAGTCTACATGCCTTATCAACTATCTACCAATACATGTCACATCCCCACATCATACCATATTGATTCGGCCCAAGTCTCCACGTCCCATTTTAGTCAACCTTACTCCAATCCAGTCCAAGTCCCTATGTCATATCCTATGTCATTACCAAATAATATAGTCGAAGTCCCCATGTCACATCATATGCTGTCACATCCTACTCCAGTCCAAGACTCCATGTCATATTCGGTCCAAGTCTCCACGTTATACCCTAGTCCTTCACATACTAGTCCAATGCAAGTACCCATGTCATATCCTATTCCTTCATATACTAATCCAATCCAAGTTCCCACGTCCTATCCTAGTCCTTTGGTCATTTATCCTTTTCAAGTCACCCCCTCACAAGCCACATCTAGTCATGAAAATTCTATCATATTCCAAAGTCAAATCCCATTTAATAAACTTGAGGATACATGTCAAAATGAAAGTCTAAAGCATGACCTTATAATGTCACCCTCATGTCAAGAACAAGGTAGTCCATCCCATGACCCTATCTCAAATTCCATTCAAGATGTCCTTAAAAATAATCATGACATCCAAAACAAACCCATCCTTAACAAAAATTCTATTTCCAATTATATCATCTACGACAACCCCATCTTTGACCAAGACCCTATTGTTGACCAAGAAGTCCAAAACAATCCACTCCTTGACCTTTACACCATTCATGATCAAACACTTGATGACCCTATACAAGCCTTGACTATTGACACTTCCCACGATGAGACACTTGCCTCCATGGGACACATAGAATATATTCCTCCAACACAAGAATCTTCCACTACAGACATGCTTGCATATGATCAAGTTATAGCTAAAATCATTAGACTTTATGACACTAAACATAATGATGGCTTCGACATTGACTTGGAAGAATGAACACAATCATCTAAACTTAACATGTCACATGATCAGACCAAAGATATCAGTCAAGAATATGTCCAACATGAAAATGAAGGTAAGACACTTTATCAACTAGGGTCATCTATCTTTGTCAGAGCAGGATTTTTTGAAGAAAAAATTATTACAAGTGACAGTGTCCATAGACATCATGATGGGTTAGCATCTTGCTTTCAAAACAATAAATACCCCATCGCAAAGAGAATCTTTCAAAGCATGCAATATCAAGGCAAAGGACTAGGCATACATGAGCAAGGCATTCTAGAACCAATATAGCTTTAGAAAAATTAAAGACATCAAGTTCTTGGCTATTCCTTAGTTATTAAATTAAATGATGTCAGTGGTACCTCCTCGATACTGGGGGAAACTTTGTCAGATACAAATGTCAAAATGGAATCCATGAGTGAACCTTGTCATAAGATTGCTGCCAACACCCCGTCCACCCACACCATGAACCATCATTCCATCATAAATAAACCTTCCCTTTGGAACCAACAAAAACAAAAGTCTTATAAGTCAAAAGATCAAAATCAAATGTCAAAGGCCATTGAATCAAACAAAATGACAAGTGGAAAAATGAAATTAAAATGGATCCCAAAGAAAGATGGATCAAACAAAGACACCAAGTCAAATACAAAAGTCAATCACAATGTGGAGCCACAAGACAAGAGGACTCCCACATATAACACATGTCCATCTCCTTCAAAATAGTCATCAATCAAGGCATATAAAAATGTTGGTTCCAAACACCATCCCTCCAAAATCTATCATCCACCATCCCAAGTTTGGAAAATAAAAAGTCATTCATCCAAACGTTCAAACAATCTTTCCACGTCTACCATCATTCGTCATAATCCTACATCTCGTCTAAAGTCCAACGATCCCACGTCACAAATCCATCACATCTTGGCAGCAATTCGTTACAACAAGGACTCTCATGGCACTCTATTGCGATGTGTGTATTCTGGTAAGGCCAACTCTAGTATCAGAAAGGATCACAATGACATCGATCAGTTGTACACAAGTGCTATGATCCTGACAAAACAACTCCTTCAACAAGGTCATTATTGGCATATCATGACACCAGTCTCTATATTGACAATTATCAAGGATTCAAATAATACCTTAAAGTATCCGCATATACTGAAATACAGTAAATTCAAAACAAAAATTGTCACCCCGATGAAAACCTCAGCAACAAAGCGCCTTGGTGACCCCCAAAAATTCAGTAAAAATTCAAGAAAATAGTAAAATGAAAGTTCATCCAGTACAAACCTGCAAACAGTTTTATATACTCATGATGAAAACTTGGAAAATAGGTGTCATGTGTAAAATAAATCATCTATGTGGAATTTTACACTTGGGGGAAAGTCGTCTCATTTCACATGCCTTCCTCATGACATTTATGTCCATCTAAACCCTATTATTTCCACACATTTTTTTCCACCTACCTTGGTCTTGACACATAAAACCCACACATAAATCATGCTTTAGGAAAAGTCTGGACATGTCTATTCTTCAGTCATACACGATTCACGAAACATCATGTCATTGACTATCATAGTCTCATTGTCCTTATATGACATTGTCCTTGAAAATCATATGACAATTCCATTAGTCTCATGTCTCCCATCTTTTACCAAGGCCACCCCTATCCTTTCATGCTTGTCACATATCTTGGCTTTCCCTTGTCAAACGGTCTAAGGATAATCATCATCCCATCTAGTCCTAACCAAGTCATTCCAAATGCAATGAGTCCAATTCATACAAGCACATTATCCAAAATTTTACTTGACTGTATTCGTGTCCTAGCTGTAGACATCCATACTTTCATCACATTATTGTTGGTCAGCCTCATATTGTTTCAGGATACGCCCAACGCTAAACAGATTGTCAACACCAACTGTACCAACTTGACTAGGCAACTATGTCATTCTTGATCGAGTAGACATCAATGCCATATGTACTATCAAGGATCCTCTTAAATGTCAAACCAAAAAATCATAAAAATGACAAAAGACAAAACACTGCTAAACCTAAAGACAAAACATGGCAAAAGTCCAAAAAGAATTCAAAAATGATTAAAACCCTAAAAAGACATAAAATCATAAACGCCCCTAAAGAAAAACTCAAAACATCCAAATCAATGTCACAAACTTAAAATGAGTCAAAGTCATCATGTCATACCCATGTCATTAAAAGCTTGAACCACGCGACCCCCAGATTTACATAGGTGGCAGCCACTGTGTTTCTACGAGTCCCTGACATTAGGCCAGTCCTTTTAGGTTGGTCCAAATAAAATTATGGCATTTGTCACAATCTTCACATCGGTCAAATAAGTCAGACGTCGTCAAACTCAGACACAAGGCAGTCATTCGAAACGTCAATGTCAAAATTGGTCAAAATCAGACAACATAAGCCAATCAATCATATAGTCAACATCAGTCAACTTGCCAAAACATATTAGTCAAAACAATGTCAATCCCGTCACTCTTTGGTCCTCTTCAAGATGTGTCCTTCTTGGAGTTAGACCTTGTCAAAATGTCCTTTGCTTCAGGATGTGTCCTTCCTAACAATAGGCCCTGTCAAACTGTCAACACCGTCAAATTGGAAAAAATCTTAAACTATCAAAACTATCAAAATGACAAGAAATCAATCTTTGGCAAACAAATATTGGAAAACAAAATTAAATGACTGTTAATTTTTTTAGTCTATCTTGTCTTATATTTTGACTATTTTTTCTATTTTTGTCTTATCTTTTTACTATCTTCTTTTATTGGTCATGTTACTAGCTACCTCGAGGATGTCCCATGAAGGATTTAGAGGTGGCTATTGATGTCTCCTTTCGTCTATTTTATTTTTCTTTTGACCAAGTGGTTCTCTGTGTGGATTGTTTTGAAAAGACTAGGGTTAACATGACCCTCAGTATGAGCATTCTTGTCGTGAATCGCTCATTTTTCAAGTGGATGACTAAGACACCTTCGCCTTACATCATTTCAGCGGTGTTTGTTGTCCATTTGTGCTATTTTACCACCCAATGATGATTAAGAGCAATAAATATTAGTCCTATGGCAATGTTTTGAAGGATTTGTCTGTGGGAATTAATATGAATTCCTTTTGTCTTTGTGCTATCTTCTCGGCCATCTCATATACGATCCATATCATCATCCATATTTTTGTACTACATTTTTTTCATGTCTTCATATTCTAGTTCTTCTCATCCATTTCAAGAGCACACACATGTTCTTGGAACCACTCTTCCCTTCCTAGGCATAACATAAATCTCCTCATCATTCTTCCTCATCTATTTTAAATGCGGTTATCTTCTATTTATTTTCTTTGTCTTCCACAACGTGACAAAATGACATTATGACAAAGAGGGAAAATGTGACACTAAAATGACCTAGGCCTGCAAGCTTCATTTTTACCACTTTCATCCTAGCATAATTATGACATTTAATTATGTCTTTGGTCCACATTCGACTATTGATTAAATAATTCGTAATTAGTTAATTAGTTCATGTCATTTTATTCTTCATGATTATTAAATAAATAAATTTTATTTATTTATTAAATACGTCATTAATTGTCTAAGTCTTCCATTAATTAAATAAATTTCTTAATTTACTTAATTTCCCTTCGTCATATATTTTCTTCCTGATTATTAAATAAATAAATTTTATTTATTTATTTAATATGTCACTAACTGTCATAATTATATGAATTGATTAATTAATTTAATTAATTAATCTTATCTGCTAAATTAAATAATTATATTTAATTATTTAATTGCCTAAATTAATATTCCTCTCATTTTAAATAAATGAAATTATTTAAAATGTCATCACTTTCTTCACTGTTAGTCCATTTTGGTAAATAATCTGAAAAAGATTATTTATTGTCTCACAAAATCATTATTTTGAATTAATCTAATTCAAAATAGTAACTAATATTTCAAAAATCAAGTAATCAGGAAAATTCCTTATTTTCCAAATTTGATCTTCAGTCCAACTCTTATCTTCTTGATTTTTTGAATCTCACAAATCACGCAGTCTTTATCTTCTTGATTGTCGAAAATCTTTATTTTCTAATTAATTTATCTCATTTATTCTCCACCGCCGATTTGATTCTCTTAGATGGCATCTTGACCACTCACTTAAGGATTTTTCCCTAACCCTGATTAGGGATTGTCAGATTAAATCTGGGCCTCTGATTTTAGGTCTTTGTCAGAAGTCAATCTCGCCTGTCCATTCAAAATGGTATTTTTTATAAAATGTTGTTTTTCTCTCATTTCTAGATTACACACATAGATTACAATATTCTGGCATATTAATACTTAGATTAATTTGGCATATTACAGTATATACTTATAATAATATCTACTATACTATATAAAAATATATATTATATATAATATAAGTATATTATATATGATATTATCATAATATAATATTATATAATAATAACCATAATATTACATTATTAAATTATAATATATATAAAAATATTGTATAATATTATTATAATAATACAATAATATCATCTATTAGATTATAATATACTATATTACTATGAAGCTATATTATAGTGTAATATATATAATAATAATAATCTAATATTAGATTATAATAATATCTTAGAATATATTATATATAAGAATATATTATATATTATATATAATATAAATTTATAATATATATTATTATAATAAAGTGATCAAATAAAAAGAAAAATTATATATTATATCATATAAGTTGTATAATATTATATAACAATAGCTATATATTATTCTAATATACTGTTATAAAAAAATTAAATTTAATAATATAACATGATATATTATATTATATATAATAATGCTATACTATAATATTATATATTTGATTATGATATATACTATAATAATATACCATAATACTATAAATTTATCTTATAGTATATTGTATACAATAATATTATACTATATAATATTATGTTATATTAATATATTTATAGGAGTTAATGGTGACTCCCCAACACCCACAAGATCAGTTGCGACCAAAACAACTTCCACGAGAGAGAGAGAATGGCTAGAAAGCTTGCTTCACAATGCAAGATTGATTAATGGTTGAATAGCTATTGCTTGATTGCAAATGTACATGAGATGCCTTGCTTATAAAGGCAAGGTTGAAAGATAGAAATGAACATGATGTTGACAAATGTCATAATCCTTTGACATGAGACAACCAACAACCTAATCACCTAGGAAATTATGCATCCTAGCTAGATAAGATAAGTTCTAGATAAGCCAACTAAGCCTTCTAGAAAGAATCTTTTATCCTAAGTAAACTTAACATGTGAATATGTCCCCTAATTTACCTAGTGAGTGGATTAGATAGGTACAAGAAAATTATTCACACCAACACCCCCCCTTAAGTGCAACTTAGGGAGAAGATTATTATCCAAACTGTGCAAAGACTATGACTATAGGTCCCAACTACTAGGCTGTTATACCCATTACAATGCAAATGAAATATGCATTTCCAAGCGAAAAGAGAAAACCATGGGACAAAACCCCTCCAAAAGAGAAAAAAAACATGATGTGGGCGTGAGGACTCAATGATAATTTCCCAAGAAAAACATGCATCATGTATATAATAATCACTACCTCCGCCTATAAGAGGGAAGTAGAGATAATATCCCCATGATGAAGAAGCTCCAACGTCGTATGTAGTTGTTCCTAAAAACAAAAGAGTCTTAAATGGGTCGCAAGAAATACATCCCTTAGAAGAAACAAATGAAGCTGTTGAGAAGCCACTCCATGTCCTGAAAGGAGGAAGCATAAATGCTCAACATCTATGCCTCTGAAAAATGAAGAAGATCCTCCAAACTTGAATGAGCCACAACATAATCACGGTCAAACTGAACCAAGAAACATGAAAAATCAGGTGAAGGAGGAGACTCATGAATGCCAATCTCCAAAGAAAAAGTAGATGGAATAATAGTTGTGCTAAAATTGTCATGAAAGAGGAGAGAAATACCCTCAAGTGTGTCCTCCAAATCTACAGTATGAGACTCCATGAACAAGTTAGAAATCCCCGTCAAATACTCATCCCACAAAGCAAGATCTGAAAAACTATGATCATCTTGTTGAATAGAAGCAACGATGGCTGAAGGAGCAGGAGGTGGAGGAGTAGGAAGCTTAGCACTGGTTCTAGAATACCAAGGTGTAGTTGACTAAACTTCTCCTCGCTATCATGGTTCACACTCAATGGAGTGTGTGATGAAGTCAAAGGAACATTATCATCTTCTGAAGCAAGATGTGAAAAGGAATATACACGAGATGAATGATCAGCCATCCCGATAGCAATAATATCCATAGTCTCCAAGTCACCTATGTACACATTATCTAGAGTGAACTCAACTATTTTACCTTGACCCCCATGAGTAATTTGGTAAATTGAAACGAGATTAGTGGACAAGGAAGGAACACAAAGTACATCATTGAAAGTCCCTTCCCCCATATCAATAAAACCCTTCCCACTTACCTTCATATATGTAGTGTTACCCATCAATATATGAGGTGAATTACAAGGCTCAAAAGAAGAGAACATATATATAGAAGATGCCATATGATGAGAGGCACCTGAATCAAGAAGCCATCTATGAAATGCAAGACTTGTAAAGGCCAAGAGTGCTTGACCTTTCATCTTGTGTAGCCCAGAATTAGATCCTATGTCTTGTGATTGAGATGATGATGAGAGAGATGGCGATTGAGATGTCGAAGAAGAAGTAGCAAACACTGATGAGGGTAGCTTCATATTATTCTTTTGAAGAAGGTGTGCCAGTTCATCAATCTTCTTATTATAACAGCTATGCTCGTCATGTCCTAACCTTTTACAATATGCACATTTTGACTTCTTATTTTTAGATGATTCCTTTTTAGAAGAGGGTGTGCATTCAGGAGTGCTATGTGAAGGAGAATCTTTACACTGCTCATTAGACTTGGGTGCCTTGTTCTGCTTCTTACCTTTGCCACTTAAATCCTTTGTCTCTTTTGAAAAGAGAGCATGAGGTTTAGTAGACTTCAATGTTCCCATGTGTACCAACTTTTCTTGTTCCCTTGTGAGTTGAGTTGCAAATTCATCAAGAGAAGGCATTTTATATGCATTGCCAAGAGCATCCATTGTAGCATAGAATGTAGAAACAAACACTGAATAATCAGAACCAAGCTTAGCAAGAATAGAAAGTATCAACTGTTCATGCTCTTTAGTGACCCCACAATTAGATAACTGCAATCTAAGAGAATTGAGCTTAGAGAAAAAGTCTTGGACATTGTTAAAATCTGAAGGATTAAGACCCATTAGTTCATTCTCCAACTTAAATTTCCTCATCTTATTTGGCTTACCAAAGAGAATCTCTAAATTATTCCAAGCTTCATTAGGATGCGTGCAAGATGCAACATAATACCTAAGATCTATAGAAATGGAAAACTTCAAAGTACCAAGAGCTTCATCCCTTCTATCAAGCCATTTTATTTTCTCTTTTGCTCTCGCAGGTTCTGGATCTTGACCAAATGTGATTCGTTGCAACTTTGATTTTAACAATAAAAACTTCATTTGAGATTTTCACTCATGATAGTTATATGGAGTTAGAAGTACAAATTTTTTCAAATCCATGATACAATCATCTATTACAATAGAGGAATAACAATTTTCCCTCACAATACAAGATATCAACCCCTTTGTCCCAACAGATTTACACTTTTTTTTGCAAATTTACAACAAGGAATCCCAAACTATCAAATCAGCTACAAATTGAAAATATGAAAATATGGAAACAAATCTACAAAAAGTGCATGATTAGATCTGAAGTTCTCTCGAATATCTTCTTGATGCCGCAAATTTGGGAAAAAATGGAGATCGGAGCACAAAGATACAAGCTCAGAAGCAAGAAATGATGATCGGGCTTCCACCTGGGAAAAGAGGCACAAAGCTACAAAATCTCTACAAAATCTCTACACAACTGAAAAATTCAGGTCTTCACCTTTCCAACGATATTTCGTTTGAAAATTTTTACCTCTGTATGTAAAAGTTGTGAAAAATGAAAAAAAGGCCTATAAATACGCACTTGGGGGCCAACAGATATACATCAAGACTAAACAGGTGCACATATTTGGCAACATGGGCTAAAACACAGTCACTAATATGGCCTCAGGTGTAATAGCAAGTTTTAAAGAAAATTACATGGTCAGGCTTAATACATGGTCAGCCAAGGACATTAAAAGACCAAATAGCTTATATATATACACTTGCGGTGGATAATGAAGCCTCATGCTGAGCAAGGTGATGTGACAGCCAAGAATGTCAATGCCAATGATGATGGAAGGTACTCGTAATCAATGTGTACACTGATGTGCTGGCCGACCAGATCTACGGTACCATACACCAACACAAAAAGCTAGTGTGGAGAAGGGACTAGTGGGAAATGAAGGGGCCAACAAAGGATTTCGGCCAGAGTACAACTCACAGATTAGGACCTCTATGAAAATGGATGTCCTTCGTACTAGCCAGTGGAGAAATGACATTGACCAATAGTGGGATGTACCTATGATTGATTTGGAGGTCGATGGTACCTCTCCACAGATGATGTTGATCAATGAATGCAAAGTTCCTTTCATCGATGATTGTATCTGGATGTGATGCCTTGACTATTAGGCTGGGGAAATGACACTGAATATTCCACGGAATCAATACCATGCAACTAGGATGATGTGATGACACCAATGACTTGTACCACCTATGTACAAAAGATAGGTACAAATAGATCTGCATATAGAGATCGATGTGAACAGATCAGACCAGTTTGACTGATGATAAATATCTATTGTACAAACTTTAGCCTGTGACTGCTCAAAACATGTCAATGCAACCTATACCAAAAATGTGGAATATTCTACAAATAATGCCGACAATATATATGCAGATTTCGACCGGATTTTTAATAGCCCAAATAATTTTTGAAAATTTAGCCCGAAAATTTATCAAAGCCGAGAAAAAATTAATTTTTTCCCAAAAATATTTGCACAAAACTATATGAAAATCATAGTTTGATAAAATTTGACCCAAATCTTACAAAATACCATAGAAATATTTTTCTAATTTTTTTTTTTTGAGAAAATAAGAAAAGTGTACCGCTGCAAAGGTTGTTCAAGCAAAAAAACATTTCCTCAAAAACAACTTTACCCAAAATAGGTGAATTACAATGTAAAATTGCCCATAAGCTTCTAGAACTCAACCATGAGAAGATGAAACCTCAATCTACACTCAAAAAAAAATCTTCAAGTTTAAAATATCACCCTTTATCTAGGAAAGTAACTGTACTGGAGTGCCTCTGTAATACCACGTGAGAGCTAATGCAGACCTCTAACACCCCAAGATTCTATCACTTTTCGCAACCAAAACAATCTCCACAAGAGTAGAGAATGGCCATAAAGCTTCATAACACAAGATTGATTAATGGCTGAATAGCTATTGCTTGATTACAAAGGTACATGAGATGCCTTGCTTATAAAGGCAAGGTTGAAAGATAGGAATGAACATGATGTTCAAAAATGTCATAATCCTTTGACATGAGACAACCAACAACCTAATCACCTAGGAAATGATACATCCTAGCTAGATAAGATAAGTTCTAGATAAGCCAACTAAGCCTTCTAGAAAGAATCTTTTATCCTAAGTAAACTTAACATGTGAATATGTCCCCTAATTTACCTAGTGAATGAATTAGCTAGGTACAAGACAATTATTCACAACAATAATATTATAAGTATATGATGATAATATACTATTATGTAATAGAAATATATTACATATAATAATATTTTACTATACTATTATATAATACCATAATAATATGTCTTGTCTAAAAATTATACCCCATAACTTGAACATGACAAAATCATTTAAAAAAAAAACCACTAATAGCAATTATCTATGGCTAAACATTGCATCTAACCAATACACATTCAAAAGTGACTCATGCAACAGTTTCTTGGATGTGTCTCTAGAGAGGGGGCTAGGGAAGTGATAACGAATAGGGACGAGAAGCTCACCACACACTTTCCTTGATAAAATGTTTAATAAAGTGAGGAGATCAATATTTGGGGTCATGCAAGATTGAAAAGCTTTCTTAGATACTAAATTCATTAGGAATGGTGTAACGCTACACCACACAAACCTAGATGAAGTTGCAATTTACTACTCAAACGTACTATTTTTTTTCTTAAGAACAATTAACATGCAAGTTCACTACCCATTGCCAACAACCTCTAAGGTTACGAGACTGAGATTACTTAAACCCAAACAAGGAATATGAATTAAAACCAAACATTCAATTACTTAACAAATTAAGAAATGCATACATTCCAAACATGATAAATTACATCAAGAATAAAAGATACCACATGTTTCCAATAATATGATTTACAATGCGCTTACTAAAATCATTCCCCGAATGAGGTAAATCCAATAAGCATGGTTACAAATTACGTCTTCCACCTCGATACAAAGAGGGGTAATAAATTACAATAATAACTGAAAAGAATAAAGCATGAAAGTATTGGATCCCATGAGCTCTCCAACTGGAAATATCATCCACGAATAAGAAGATGACCCAATAGATTAATATGCATGTTCCACCGAACCGTGTGATACCTGAAGGCTCAAACCCTATGCTACGAGATAGTAACAAATATTCCTAGGCAAGACCATCTACCTCTAGACACAGGCTAACTCTCATTAACACAACCAATCGCATGAACCATACAACCATAAGGATAACACAAGTACGACTCCAACATCACTAACATAAGTCACACTGCTTCTAGAAATAAAATAGATCGAGTATGTTAAGAAAACCATACACATAAAACCAAATACCCACTGTTGTCATAGAATGAGTGTCATCACATAGCTTGACATGGGATTTCCTTTGGGAATCTTCACAAGCTCCGGCCCCCACTATGGGTTATCCTGGTGGCCTCAACTGAATCCCGACACCCATAATCACTCATGTAGAATCAAATACCTCTCATAAAGACAAGATAGATGACCTTGCCATTTAAGGCCTTCCCACTCATCCCAAGCCTATAGGAGCACTTGCGTCCATGAGTGACGCTCAATTATCTTAATTAGTGTGAAATACTACCTATTTAATTCTAAGTACATTAATTTAGTTATCACTTGATTAAACCACCTCCGAAGGTTATCCAGTTTACCTCTTTGGGCTCTGGCCCCTAACAGAAGCCACTCTTCTACATGACAACATACCAAACAAAACCAATGACCAAGGGAATCCCATGCATACCAACACGATAAAACCACTCCAAATCTAGGAGGAACACATAAAGAAAAATCACTCCAAATACTAGAGACAACAAAAAAAATTAAATGTTATGGTTTCAATTCATGTTTCTTGTTTGGGTTTTAACGTAATCTTAGTCTCGTAACCTTAGAGGTTGTTGGCATTGGGTAGTGAGCTTCCATGTTATTTGTACTTAAACCAAAAAAAATAGTACGTTTGAGTAGTTGATTGCAACTTCCTCTAGGGTTTTGTGGTGGGGCGCTAGACTAACCCTATAGATCCTCTCACACAACAAACAACTCATGGTGTTGGTATATCCCTTTGATATAAATCACAAGCCTTCACTCAACATCAACAATCTGTTAGAATACACTCCTAAATCATCCTGAATAGTCATCCATCCTAAATTGCCTAACACTAGTGGTCTTGAACATCATCCTTTCCACAATATGACAAAAACAACAAAATCTTCACCTAATGTCAATGTCATCTCACAAGATACCAATGATTTGTATTTGAAATATTTTCCCTTCTCTTGTATCAGTGAGATTAAAATATCACAATCTACAGAAACTTGTGTAATTATGACATCTACTACTAAGAAAGATGTATCTTTGACGCACGCCACAAGACCACCTTCTACCATTGATCAAGAGGGGATATTTTCGAGACTCATCCAAGATCACTTGACAACCCTTCCCCCTTGAACTCAAAATAAATGTTCTTATAAGACTTCATTCTATTCCTATCATAGAGTTCATGATCACTCCACTAATGAATGGGAAGCTTTGAGTCATAAAATCCAACATTTTTAGGAGTTTTGTATGCTTCCCTCTATGGGGGCACCTAATTCCTCTAATTGATAACAATTTTCACTCTCGCCTACATTTCATCAATCATTTTGGCTCACCCTTGTCCTACACTCCATGGGGAAGAGGGGTTATGTAGCCTTATCCTCCTATGTCACTTGTGGTTTCCTCCTTTGGCTAGTCATTAACCATTCATGAGTACATAACAACAATCTTGGGATGTGGATAGCATGACTTAAGTTGGTTTGGATATGACATACTACCCTTTTCATGATGTAGCTTATCCAAAACATATGACTTGGCATAAGTCTTTCCAAGTAAGCTCTCATGTCATCTTCTTCTACTTTAAAGCCATTACTCATAGTACTGGTGTTCATAACTACTTTAAAGTGGGGGCATACATTACAACTCACATTTCATTGTGCGATTTCTTTCTTCTTGATATGCATCCTTTTCTTGGTGGAGTCATTGGGCTTAATTCCCTCCAAGAGCATGATACTTCTCTAACACATACTCTCTTGGAGATGTTAAGCACAATTTCCCCTAAGATGAGACCTCACACAAACAAAGAAAATCCCTTTAAACAATCCTTACACTATTCTACACTAACAATGTCTATGAGTGTCAAGCTTACGAAGTTTTGCTTACACCATAGAGCTTGAAAATCATGTTTCATTGTGGCACCTTATTAAAGTTATTAGGAGGTATAAATTTGGTATGGTTTTTGTGGGAAAGCCCATTTCAAGGCATGATTTTTCCCCATATTCACTTGTGTGTTTATGAGCATATATCGGTCGTATGTGTCTCATCTTTTTGGATTTCTCACCCAGCATACAACCAAAAGTTTTATGGCCTCAAAGCGAGTAAACCTTTGGGATTTCTCACCCGGTGGACAACCAAGAGTTCCATCGCCCTAGAGTGAGTATTACTTTCTTTTTGAAAAAAAAAACAAGCCTAGATCTAATCCACAACTAGTTGGAAAAATGATCAAAGTTTGATCCACCTCACTTTCATTTATTTTTCTCCTAGTTCTTTCCATTGCATGATTATGTATCTTGATGGTTTGACTTAGGATCTTAGATCTCATGGGCTTGCGTAACCTCCTTTGATCATTTTCATTCTTTTCCATCTGCATCTATACACTCAAATCTCTCTTGAATGTCAACTTTAGTGTAAGTTTGAAGCAGTTCGTCCTCTCACTAAAGTGGGAGCTAAATGTACAATAGAAAAAAAGGAAAATTTCTTGATTTGGGGAATAATTGATGATAAATTGGACTTCATGAGTCATTGATTTAGTGTTTTGAGGTGCTTTTCACATCCACACGAGGTCTTTGATTCCTTTAAATGCATTTAACAATGTCTTGTAAAGGTGTTGTAAAGTGTTGTAAAGGAATTTCACACTTTTCTAGACTTGATGAACTCGTTTTCCCTTAACTCAACATTATAAAATGTGTTTAATAACATTATCACATCCATTTAGAAGAACTATAACTCAATTCTAAACTAGTTTTGCAATGTTTCTTGTAGATTCATATTGGTTCTTGTGCCTTTCTAGGCTATGTGGACCCCATTTGAGTTTTGTAAATTGTATTTAATCACACTTTCACATTGAATTTTGTGTCACAAGCCCCAATTGACCTTCACACCATCATTAATAGGCCCCTATTAACCCATATTGTGCATCTTGAGGCATAATTTGATTAAATACCCAACAAAGACACAATAGAAACCTTATTTCTTAACTTCCTAGCATCCTAGCTGTCAAAATGGCCCTTATGGGACCCATTTTCCATGGGTGGTGAAAGAGTCTCATTTGGCTCAATTTTTACCTTTGAGTGGGAAAAATTGAAATTCAAGTTTATTATTTTCGCATGCTGGCCTTAGGGATCCAATTAATAGGAAAATAAGGTGAATTGTCTATAAAATCAAGTTTCTAAACCCTAAATGATAACTATTCCTCATCATTCATCCATCATTCTTCCATCTCAAGTCAAGAAAATTGGGGTTTCATTATTTCAAGTCATTAAGATAGCAATTTTCAAATATTCAAGATCAATCATCATGGCATGGAAATCAACTCTATTATTCCATGTTTCAATAGATTCCTTTTTCATTTTGGTTTCAGTACCTAAAAGGGGTTTGACTAAGGAAAACTCCCATGCCCTAACATCCAACATTTTTCTTTCTTGTCTTGTGTTTTTGTAGATTTAGGAATTTTAGAGACTTAGAAATCATTAAATATTGCTTTGCAAAGTTATTTAAGTCATCTCTTCATTGGACAAGTCAAAATACCCACCAAAAGTCACTTTTAGGCCCAGATCTAATAGTTTTAGAACTAGACACCTAGAGAAGCAGAAAGTGCAAACCGAAAGCTCTAGAATCCACCTTTAAATATTCAAAAATTCAAAAGTGGACTACATTTTTAGACACCCATTAGTCCAAAAGAGTTTTCAAAATACTTTGACACAACTACAACTAATTCACCTAAAATGGTGAATGAGTCCCACTAGGCCTAAAAGTCAGCATTAATAGCATTCCAAAAGCCATTTCTAGTCTCCATCCATATTGCAGGTGTACACTTTTAGTCTCATCCATTTCTATTCAATTAAATTGTTCACATTTCTAGGTGTTTTTGTATTACACAATGTGTTTTCAAACAAGTTACATTTCTTAGGTTTTGAATACTTAATCAATCAATTTCATGATCTAGATGCATTTAGATCATTTCATTTAGTTTTAATTTCATCATGCGTACCTTAGATTGAGTGAACCACATCAATTTTAAGGGTATATCTTCCTCATTTTAGGCGAAAGATCCTAAGAGTGCAAGAGAAGCACATAGAGCTTTCATAAAATCTATGGTTCACTATGTGGTAAAGGAAGATTCTCAAGGCTAAAATAAAATTTCAGTATTGGGAAGTGCTTCAAGATAAAATTTGGTATATCAACACCACCCTTAGATAATAGCCACGGAATATTTGAATCACTATATGACAATTAATGATGTATTTTCCATGAAGTTGGTAAGAACCATCAAAGGAGATAAAATACAAAATAATCTACTTTGACACATAAAGTGTAATGAGGTACTATCGATATTGGTACATCTAATTTCAAAAGTTTACTTATAATAGGGTTGAAGGATTCATACGTAAGCCCTAGATGATGCCTAGGTACCCACCAAATAAAATAGTGCTATTGGAGTTCTCAAGACAAGTAATTGAGTTTTATGAAGCTTTCTTTCAAGCTCATAACAAAGGAAAAACAAAGATCCCCATTTTTATAGGAATATATGAATACAATTCATTGAAGCATGGTAAAGGAGTAGAAGAGGAATTGAAAGCATATAGATTACAAATTTTTAACTTGGCAAGGCAAAAATATGACCTAGTGGGAAGACTTCACAAAGAAATCAATAAGAGGATGACTCATGAACTTCACATGGAGGATTATTCAAATGATTATGAAAATAAGCATGAGGTGAAAAGGAGGTCATATGTATAATTGTCCCTTACATACATACCCCATTAAAACAAGGACCCTCTTTTCTTTTCTTGGTTTTATCACTTTTGGGTTTTAGGTTAGTGTGTTTTATAACTATAGAAATACATTATTCAATAGTTTATTATATTAGATATATTATTATATTATTTAATATAATATTGATTTTTCTATTTGTTTTTAATTACAACTTGTTGATATAATACAATCATTATTTTTATCATCAAACTTTTATTATTATTATTTATTTTCTTTACTATATTTCCTCTCTCCCCTTATTTCCTTAACTTTGATTTT
>VDFB02325627.1:0-43519 GCA_007258455.2 Sequoia sempervirens
TTCAACCACCATCTCTGATCATGGAAATTTCCTTCATTTTTTGATCTCTGGACTGAATTCTTCCAGTGCACCTTCTCCTTGCTTCAATTTCAACCTGGTTAACATTCACCACTTGAAATTTCCTGCAAAACAAGCTCTAATAACACTTGATCTATAATTAGAAAGTTAAAAATTATTGCACTTAGTTCCTAATTACAGATTTTTCCCAATCTAGACATAATTGCGTGACTATGTTGTCTAACTTGTTGGTATGTGGCGACTGATCATCCTATACTGTATAGCCCATGGTATATCAGGATTCTACCGTCTTCACGGGTCCTGGTCGGCTGGCCCTGAAGGGGTTCGAAGGCAAATTAAAAGCGGGTTTGGGGCTATACTCGAGAAAATTTTTCCTACTTTTTTCAAGGATCACCAAAAGGAAAAAATCAATGAAAAGGAAAACTGATTTTGTAGAACCCGAAGTAACTGAAGCTTCTAAGCTTGTTAAAAAGGGGTTCTGATGGGTATTATAGTATGATGAAAAATACGATTATTCGCAAGATTGTAATAGGTTTTACACTGGATAATAAAAGTATTGGATGGCTGCGGTTTGGTGGATGTAGCCCAGATTGGGTGAACCACGTTAAATTATGTGTTATGATTTATTCTGTGAATGTTTTAGTTTCTCTGTTTTGTTAATTAAAATCTGCATTTAATTGTTAGATCTGCCATCTCTAACCCTAACATAACTGTTGAAATTACAAAGGAGGTACACTTTTACACTAATTAATTAAATTAACTAATTACTAAAATAAGTAATTAGAAATTCAAATGTTGAATTTAAACTAGAGAGAAAATTAGATAGAAGAGAGGAGAATAATAAGACAGGAGACAGAAGGATCACACGTAGGTTGATAATGGAGTTCATCCAATGAGGAGTACGTCTCCGGGTCTGCTTCTCAATGTTGGGACCACTTTATTAATTTTTCCAAGCAATGATATTGCCTTGTTACAATTTCTAACCTTCAAAAACCTGCATCAAATTCCTCACAATCTCTCACTTTTAAAAATTTTGGTGTATAATAACACCTTGTAATTTTTCTCCTCTAAAATTCTCACACTAGAATTATTTCTCCAAGTAGACTTGCTTCAATAATTTCTCTTCAAGAAAATTCTACCCCCTTTACAAGAAAATAAGATCCATTTTTATACAAATTTATTTGCTAATATGGATGTAACCATATTATTTTTCAAATATTGCATATCTCCCATTTACAAGTAAAAGTTCCAACCAATTCCCCTTAATTACATAAAAATCTGCAAAATATTTCAAAATCTGTTCAAATAATCCTAACCCCTTTTTAAAATAATGGCTCTTATAATTTGAGCCTTACAAGATAATCCTTGAAATATTCGAAGCCCCCTTTTTAAATCATAAAAATATGTAACCAATTATTTCAAGCTCCTTAAAATGTCATAATTCTTTGAAATATGAGAAAGGTGGTTAAAGGGGTTAATTTTTTGAAATATAAGTTTACGGGTTTTTTTTTCTCCTTGTTTTATGGGGAAGGCAAGAGGATTTCAAGGGATAAAATCCCACCAAATCCTCTCTTATTCTTTTTAAACCATATATTTTTTCTTTAAAAAATATGGTTTAGTCCATATTTATGCCATGTCATATACTCTTGCCACATCACCATGTTAATGTCATTAAAGTCAACCAAAGCCAAAATTTTGACCAACCTTTGACCAGCTGTAACTTTCACATACAAGCTCTGTTTTTGAAACCGAATATAGTTTTGGAATCAATGCGACGAGCACTACGACCTGGCATCATTTTTCCCTCATTTTGACATGATCAATTTTTTTCCTTTTTGAATGCCTGTTTGATTAGACCTTTGACCATGCATAACTTCTGCATATAGACTCCTTTTGAACCTATTCAAGTTGTTTCAGGACTGTTTCAGCAAGCTCTATCCAATGATGTTGATTTGGATGAATTCTGAGACTGTGAAATTTTTAGGTATTCTAGATCCACCTAGATCAAGGACCTAAATAAGTCTCAACATGCCTGAACATGCGTCCGTAAAATTCGTAAGTAGTGTTAAGCACAAGGTCAGCCAAACCAATGTAAAACACATAAATCAATTAAGCACACACAACCCTAGCATTATCCAATATTTCTAGATAACAAAATTAACTTGAACAAAACCTTAGAAACTTATCCTAAGAATCGCAAGTCATAAGACTCAAACAAGAAGAAATCTGGAGCAACAACATTTCTCCCAGATCTCAGCGAGATGAATAGAAAAGCATATTTCACAACTGGTGAACATAACTTACACTATACAATGATCCAAAAACCCAAAATCTGTATATAGCAACTTCCAACAACCAAGGAAAATACCTCAGATCCTTACTAGCATAGCCATAAATACTAGAGCAAGCACTGAATACTTGCAACCATCCTTTATTACAATTTTCTCAATATCCTCGACATATATAGCCAATAACCATCATCAATGACATCAATGACAATAGGAAACTAGTTAACTAGTTGATATCAATGACAACACCTTCATACTTGCAACAATATCCCCCTTTGTCATTGATGGCAACACATGATGTGAAAAACTATAAAAGACAACACAACAAATTTGAACACATTTTTCCATGATTTTTTTGTTTCTCCCCCTTAGTAGATAAAAAATTTCACATGATACTTTCTCCCCCTTTGACATCAATGACAAAGGAAAAATACTTTTTACATGGATTTCCCCTTTGACATTAAGAACAAAATACTCTCTCAATGACAACACATGACACTACCTACTCACCCTAAGAGGAAGCCACCAAACATCATCCCAAAAGGAAGATAGATCCATAGACCCAACTGACTGATGTATCTCCCTATGCATCTAGTTCAAGAAAGGAGGGGAAATAACCTCTGACTTCTCCTAGAGATACTCAAAAGTATCCTTAGGAAGATCCTTAGTAAATATGTCAGCAATTTGATCCTTCGCAGCTACATACTCAAGCTTTAATTCATTTTCCACAACAATTTCTCTCAGAAAGTGATACCTTATTGATATATGATTTGTCCTTGAGTTCATCACTGGATTCTTTGAAATATTAATTGCACTTCTATTATCACAAAAGATAAAAATAGGATCATCATACATTACTCTGATATCTTTTAATGTATGTCTCATCCACAAAACTTGTGTACAACAAGATTTTGCAGCAAGGAAACTGAATCTTTCTTTTTACTTAACCAAGAGACCAACTTGCAACCAAGAAAGAATACCCCACCACTTGTACTTTTTTTGTCATGAACACAGCCTACCCAATCTGCATCTATATAAACACTTAGTGTAAAATCATTATCCCTAGGATACCATAAGCCATAATTTAGAGTGCCATTCAAATATCTAAATATCCTCTTAATAGCAACAACACGTGTTTCTCTAGGATCTTCTTGAAATCTAGTGACAAGACAAATTGCATGCATGATATCCAATCTAATACCAGCTAAATACAACAATCCACCAATCATAGATCTATATTTTCTCTTATCAGCCTTAGGTGAGTCATCATCTTTACTCAATTTGCAACCATTCACCATAGGAGTGCATACCAGTTTGGAACCATTCATCCTAAACTTCTTCAACATTTCTCTAACATAATTTGACTATGAAATAAAAATCCCTTTCTTTGTTTGATTAATTTGTATCCCAAGAAAGAAATTCATCTCACCAAACATAGACATCTAAAATTCTTTTTGCATTTTTTTAGCAAACATCTTGCACATTGTTTCATTTCCTACAAAGATAATGTCATCAACATATGCAACCACTATCAAGATCTTTTCATTTTCAATTTTAAAGTATAGATTACTATCTGTCATACCTTTGTTGAAACCTTGCTGAATCAAATATATGTCTAACCTTGTATACCAAGCTCTATAAGTTTTCTTCAATCCATATAAATCCTTCTTTAATCTGCAAACCATATCCAATTGATCTGACAATTGAAATCCTTTCGGTTGTTCCATGTAGACTTCTTCTTCCAAATTACCATTAAAAAATATAGACTTAATATCCATCTCATAAACTTTAAAGTCTTTATGAGTAGAAAATGCTAAAAGCATTTTGATAGCTTCCATTCTTGCCATGGGGGAAAAGGTTTCTTGAAAATCCATACCTTCTACTTGTGATGAACCTTTACAAACAAGTCTTACTTTATTTCTAATGACTTCTCCATTCTCATTCAACTTGTTTCTAAATACCCATTTTGTTCCAATTATGTTTTTAACTGCCGGTCTAGGGGCCAATTCCAAAGTTTCATTCTTTGTAATATTCATAAGTTATTCTTACATAGCTTTTATCCAATTCTCATCATTACATGCTTCACTCATTGTATTTGATTCAACTTCAAAAATTAAGCACAAATTTATTTCATCAGCAGCAGCAGCTCTGCTGCTTGCCAATAATCCTTTCCTTTTGTCTCTAATGATTTAACTTTTTGAATAATTTCCTACACATATTTACATGTCTTTTGGGACACCATCAAATCTTCTTCTTCTTTATTCTGCTTCTCTTGTTCTTCCACAACTTCTATTCTTATGCAATCTAGTTCATCAAATACATATCCATCAACTTCAACTAAATTGTTCAATGCTTCATCTACCTTGAGATTTGTGCTCTCTACAAACTTTCCCAGTCGTTTGTTGAAATATTTGTCAACTTTTCTTCTAGTAGAGTATCCAAGGAAGATACCTTCATCACATCTAGCATCAAACTTCCCTATATTTTCTTCATCTCGTCTGATATAACATTTGCTTCCAAATACCTTGAAATACTTCATAGTAGGAATTCGTCCATAGCATAGCTCATAGGGGGTCTTAGTACTGCTAGAATTTTCTTGAACAACAATGTGAATAGCTTCCTCCAGTAAACTGCTGAGGAGTTCTAGGAGCAGATAATTGTCTCTTTATTACATCAACTTCACAAAACATATTAAACTCATTGGAGGTGAATTCACCACCTTTGTCATACCACAAGCATTTTATTCTCAAATTTGTTTCATTTTCTACCATAGCCTTAAATGCATTGAATCTATCTAATGCATCAAATTTGTCTCTAAGCAAAGTAACCCATGTATATCTAGAATAATCATCAATCAAAAGCATAAAGTACCTGTCACCTTGTAGACTTCTCACTCTTGTAGGACCACAAAGATCTATATGAATCATATCCAGTAGTTTGGTAGTAGATTTTTCCTTTGACCTGAAGCAGTTTCTAGCTTGTTTTCCAAATTGAAAATTCTTGCAAACAACATTAACAGGCTTTGTAATCCTTGGTAAATATCTCATTGCATGCACAACACTAATCCTTATCATATTATCAAAATTCATGTGACACATTCTCTGGTGCCATATCCAACTATCATTAATCTAATTCATAAAGCAATGACCATCAACACCCTTAAGTTGATAAATATTTTCTTCAAAATTCTTACCAGCAACAATCGTTGTTTCAAATTCTTTCCCGATTTCACATCTCTCATCCTCAAATACAAGATTGTATCCCTTACTACACATTTTCCAACACTTAAAAGATTATGCCTTAAGCCCTTAACATGTAGTAGAAATCATCAGTGTTATTCTTGTCATCAAAACATATTGAACCTATTCCACAAATATTAGCACCAATATCATCTCCAAACTTAACCAAGCCTCCATCAAAATTTTCAAGTTTTACAATCTTACTTTTATCACCAATAATGTGATGTGAACAACCACTGTTGACAAACCAGTAGTTCTTTTCCTATTTAGCATGTAGGGAAGAGATCACAGTATCTTCATCTTTCTTTAGAGGGATTTCCTGTTGGAAAAACAAGGACACACAACTGAGAGGGGGGGTGAATCAGTTGTGTCAAAAACTTAAACTTTTCTTACTTAACTTAATATCAAATCTAATGAATAAGAAATTAACCACAGGAAATTAACACATCAGAGAGACAAAGAAAACCAATATTTTTTACGTGGAAACCTTGTTAGGGGAAAAACCACTATGGATGTTAGTCCACAAGATTATACTCTGTTAAAAGTATTAAGATAAATAATAAGGGCAATGCACATGCATTCAGGCACACTGCCTAGAGCTCACTGCTCAAATACAAAACAAGACTCACTGTCCAACAATACAAAAATATGGATTGCATCCATAGAGTGTGAACTGAAAGAATAGCTTCTACACAAGCTTGATTACAATTCCAATTAAGCACATAAAACCTTCTTCACTCTTCTCTCAATCTTCTTCAAACTTTTCTCTTCTATCAAATGATTAGAACACTATTCACACATCTACACTTTCTTTGGCATACATTCACTCTTATTCCCACACTAACTTTGCTCAACCAATCGTTCTTATATATCCACAACATGAGATTTCATCACAACTTAGTTAGCCATGAAAATAAAAAATATTTGCAATGTTGGCCCAAATTTATGAATAAGTTTTCAATGCAAATACACCAAGGTTGGACACAACATAGGGGAGACCCAAATTAACATCTCCAATGCAAAAATATTCTAATTAATTTTACCACGAAGAACCACAACACGCTACCACCAACATGTCAGCCAAGAACATGAAAATCTTGAAAATGAGCAAGAAAAGATCTTCAATCATCAACACACCAATCAATGCGGACCTGCCACAAAGATAGAGAATGATCTAGAGACATCCAAGAACACCAAGAAACAACATAGAATCATCCATAGAAACATAAATTTCCAGAATCACATAGACTTCATTCAGAAACACTGACATAGACCGCAAAAACACTGTCAAATCACAGCACACTCAAAACTTCACACGGACCTCTGAAATTTCTGGTAGATGATCTAGATATACTCAACAATAAAACCTTAAATAAACACCAACTAATCTTCAATGTATAGAACCAGATGCCTTCATGACCTAAATAGTTCCACTGGGAACCTAGAACACTTCTTTTACAATTTTCTCAATATCCTTGACATATACAGCCTCTAGTACACCAAATGCTAATAGTGTTGAAATCAATGACAACCACATATCAACAACCATATCCACAACATCCAACATTTGCTTCACCTATCTTTTAGTATTCACAGAAGTAGATTCATCTTTTATAGCCAAGAACAAGCATTCCTTGTCATCAAAATCTCCATAATCCAACTTTTCATCAGAAATACCAACATCTTCATTTACATGATATGCTCTCTTAATAAACTTCCTTTTGTTTTCTTTGCTTAATATATGTTTATTATTCTTAGCTCTTTACGGATATCTAGAAGCATAGTGACCAATTCCTCCACAACCAAAGCATTTAAAAGGTAGCTTTCCTTCATACTTATCAGAGCCCTTTTTAATTCTTCTTACAAAGTTAGCTTCTACATCATCAAGATTTTCTTCATCCGGATCTTTAGCTCTTGTAGCCTTAAAAGTAGTTTATGACCTCAATCCATTTCTCAAGCTAGGATTTCTCATTTCATAAGATGTTAGAGTACCCAACAACTTATATTTAGTATATTTCTTATAATCTATGTATTCTTTAAGAGCAGATACCTTTTGAATGTACACATCAGGGAGAGTTCTAAGAATATTCTTCACATTCATAGATTCATCCACTATAGCATCAAGTCCTCACATTCCACCTACCATATCATACGCTATTTGTACGTAGGTTTTAATGTTTTCATCTTCAAACATCTGCAGGAGCTTGAATTGTGCCTTTAAGTTCTACAACTTAGCTTCTTAACCCTTTCATCTCCTTCATGCATCTTTGCCAGTTCATCCCAGACCTCTTTAGTAATCTTTAGATTTGAAACTTTAATTAACTCTGAATGTGAAAGACTATTCTTCAGAATAAACTTTTCCTTGTTCACTTCATGTGCCTTGATCTCTTTAGTTTTACTCAGACCATTTGTAGGAGTGTAAGCAGTCTTGTAATAATTCTCAACATCATATCCATAGTACTCTAGATATCCTTCCATATTTATCTTCTAGAGAGCATAGTTAGTCCCATCTAACCTAGGACACTCAATAATGATCTTGCTCATCATCCTGGACCTTCCTTAAGCAGTTAAGATCTTCACCAAGGAACCAAGATTTGATACCAATTATTGAACAATATAATTGAGAGGGGCGGGTGAATCACTTTTAACAAATTTTAACCTTTAAGCACTTCCACCAGAGATTAGATCAATTATCATTCACAAATATTTAACTCTGCTACACATCACACACACAATAATACCAGATTTACATGGAAAACCCAATAAGGGAAAAACCATGGTGAGGATTAGCTCACAGTATAGAGAATATCAAAACCAAATACAAAGGCTCATTGCCAAGGAAAGCTCACTATCTAGATTAAGACTCACTGCCCAACAAGGGTTAACCACCCAGAGGGATCACTACCATAGAATTACAAAGAAGATAGAAGGGATTTATTATAGAGAGAAAACCATCTCAACGCAACAAATATTAACACCACAATTCACTCACACACTTGCATACATGCTTAAATGATAGAGTACACATTCAACTCATTGCTTATGGAAACTCACAATTAGATTTCACACTGATCTACTCAACCTCGCATCACATACACACTATTTCACATCTATATCACATATACCTTGCTTTCATTCATTTTCTTTCTACATCTCAACTTTTATTTATACCATCTCCAACTATGAACTTTAATCAAAGTCAACCACACACCTTTTGCATTTACAAATTCAAATTAGGTCAGAGTCAAAGCATTCTACGATGGAATTAGAATGAGGGTGACCCAAACAAACATCTAATAATGACCTAAATAAGTCCCAACGTGCCTCAACATGCTTCCATAAACTTCACAAGTAGTGTTAAACACAAGGTTAGCCAAACCAATATAAACACATAAATCAATTAAGCACATGTAGCCCTAGCACAATCCAATCTTCGAGATAACAAAATTAAATTGAACACAACCTTAGCAAGTTATCTTGAGAACTGCAACTCATAAGACACCAATAAGAAGAAATCTAGAGCAACAACATTTCTCTTGGACCTCAATCAGATACATAGAAAAGCACAGTTCATAACCGGTGAACATAACTTGCACTGTACAATGATCCAAAAGCCAAGAATCTAGATATAGCAACTTCCAACAACCAAGGAAAATACCTTAGATCCTTACTATCATGGCAGTAACTCCCAAAGCAAAACTTGGAGCAAACACTAAAAACCTACAACCATCATTTATTACAACTTTCTCAATATCCTTGACATATACAGCCAATTGGAAACCAGTTAACTAATTGACATCAATAAAAACACCTTCATACTTGCAATAGAAGGTTTTTTGAAATTTATCATCCCATTTGAATGTGACATCCTTGTGTATGAGATGAGTAAATGGATGAAATTTATATGCTAGTTGTGTTATGAACCATATAATGGATTGTAACTTCCCTTGGAGACTATAAATTGCTTTAGAGTGTTTGGAGGAGGCATACCAATAATAGATATAACCTTTGTTGGGTCTACTCCAATACTTATATGAGACATGATGTATCCTAATAGCTTTCCTAAAGTGACACTAAATATGATTTCTTCAGATTAAGATTCACTTAATACTTCTCTACTCTACCAAATATCTATGTTATCACTTCTACATTTCTTTTCCTTGTGACTATTTTTGCTAGGATGTCATCTACATATTCCTCCATAATGCTGTGAAATATTTCATGAAAGATCACCATAATAGTTTGTTGATATGTTGTACCTACATTCTTAAGACCAAATCATATGACATTCCAGTGTTATGTACCCCAAGGGCATGTAAAAGATATCTTATGTTGGTCTTCTTGTGTTATATAGATTTGGTTATATCTTTAAAAAAAATTCATTATGGAAAGCATCTCATGACCCATTGTTGAATCCACTATGATATCTATATTACGCAATGGAAATTCATCCTTAGGATAAGCTTTAATGAGATCTCTAAAATTTCTACATATGTGTATGACCCAATGGGCTTGGAAATAGGTACTAGATTAGACACCTATTCTAGATAATCAATTAGTGTTATGAAGCCAATGTCCAAAATTTTTTGTAGCTCAACTTTGACAAGTAGTACAATTTGCGATACATCTTACGTAGCTTTTGTTTAACTAGTTTTCCTTTGGATATACTATCAAATGATGGACTGCTAATACTTTGTTAATCCAAGCATATTAGTGTAGGATCAATAAAATTTTATTTTTTACGTCTCTAGGAATGATGCAAAATTTTGTTTCTCTCTAGCATCTAAAGATGCTAGATAAAATATGATCTTAGGAGTGTTAGTGGTTCCCACATTGATTTTATCCAAGTCTTCTACTAGTACTACTAATTTCTCTTAATATTTAGTGATACTAGGGAGGTCTAATCCTTCATCCTCAGGAACCTCAAAGAGGTTTTCACCTTTGGATATGTCCTTTATTTTGATTTTTTCTCAATTCAAAAGTGTCACATTGTGGTTTTTTTTAGGGGATCTATTTTTTATTTTTATATTTACTCTTTTATGACTAAAGGATCTGAATTTACCCCAAAGTATGCTTTCACATCAAGTTCTATATCAAAATATTCTTTGTAATATGTACGAGGTATTCCATCTCTAAGCCCCATAAACTCAACAATAGTTCTATCACTTTCGAATAATTCCAAAATCAATGCTTGTTGTTGGTTTCAACTGATGAATTGAGGGTAACATGTTCAATTCCATTAGCTCACAAAGGTGATGTAAATGATAAGGTCATAATGCTATTGATAGATGTGTTCTCAAATAGGTCCATAATGCACATGGGAGAGTCCTTGATGTTATCATCATTAGAAATATTAACCAGGATACTCTTGATGTTAGGATTAGTATTATCTAATGAAAAATACCCAAGCCCTTGATATTTTTTTCATTTATCTAGAAAAATGGGTTCTCTCATTCCTTGCTGGTGTAGACAAAGGCTATCATGGCTTGTGAATCCCATGTTCTTAATGATTTAGAAATAGTTGATATTTTGATCAATTGGTAGAGTAGCTTGTTCTTTATCATCTTGGTATAAACATTTGGAGATGCATTCATCTCATTGAGATATCCCCACTTGGAGAAAAATGTGGGATCAAATTTAAAAGTAGAGGAGGTTGTTATGCCTTGCATAACCACCCCATTTTGTTTTGGAAAAAAATGGGTCCCCCTTGTTTTTGTTTGGGTCTTAGGAGTTGTTCATTTTCCTCCTAAGCCTTTATTTCTTTTGCTCTAGCAGAAACGAAGTCAAAATGGAAACTGGACTTAGAAATTTTGCAAAGTTCCAAGTCTGGATTCGGTCCCAGTACTAGTTTTTCCTTTGTTCCTTATTCTTTTCGTTGTCTATTGGTTGGTCTTGCACTTTTGGTTTTGTTTCTCACTTGAGTTGTTTGTCATTTCCTTGTGTTTTGTTTTTGCTCTGGTGGAAGCGAAACTAGAATGGGAATTGAACTTGGAGATTTGAATTCAATTTTTGGTCTGATCCTGATCCTACTCATTGGCTTTGTCTTTGGTTGTTTTTTGTGTCTTCATCAAGCCCAGTTTTTGTTCCGGTCCTACTTCCCACCATTTATTTTTTCCTTGTCTCAGTGTTTCTTCCTTTGTCGAGAATAGAACCAAAATTAGAACCAAACTTGAAACTTTGTAAAAGTTCCATGTTCGGTTTTGGTTCCAATTTTGCTCTCGTTTCGCTTTGTTGTTTGTCCTTTTCACAGAACTAGAACCGGAGTTGGATAAGAGACTTGGTAAAGGTTTCTTATTCTATTCCGGATTTGGTTCTGCATCCAACCTACCTTGGATTTCCACACTGGTTGATTAGTCTTTCTTGTTGTTTACTCCATCCCCAACAGACCGCATTTATGGCATTAATTATAGCTTCCTCACATGTGTGAAAGGAATTTTAAACCTTAATCAAGGTTAAATAGCTCATTATCATTATTGTCTAAGTTGTTTTAGTGAACCAGAGCTAGGGTAACTATGAGAGGAGCACGATTTGATTGCGGAGGCACATGGTGGGTGAATTATTATTCGAATTCAATCTTTGTTGTTGGCATTTTGAGGTAGGCTCTTTTCTCACTCTTTTTCGCTTTTGTTTGTTGCTTTGTTTCGTGTTCTTGCTCATCGTGTTCTTGCATGTTCATGGGATTCTTTTTCTGTGAATCTTCATTTTTCCCTTGGTGTCTTTTTGGTATTGTGTTGTCTTTTTCTATTTTTCATTTTTCTTTTTCTATCTTTCTATTTGTTTTTTTTCCATTCTGCTATCGCTTTCATGGCAATTCTATTATGTCGTGCCCTAGTTTCTAACTAAGGTTTCATTTGATGGGGTTCTCTATGCTTTGAATGTTTGAGAATTTGTTTGGAGACCCATTTGATCTTTTTCCTGTATCAATTTAGTGATTTACATGTTGGGCATTTGATTCCCTAATTATCTTAGCTGATGTGTCATGCAAACTAGGGTTTGCTTGACGACCTTTACAAATATCCATCCCTAGAGATAAATTTGGTCTCTATTCAGTTAAAAGGGTGAGGTTAAGCCCCCTTTGAGTTTCCCATTGTTATCCCATGTGACTCAGGTCCTTAAGTTCATCTGACCACCTCTTCAACAAATTAATTCCATTTCAATAGTAAACTGGCAGAGATGAACTCAGGGATAAACTTGTCCCATAGGTGTTTGCATTAGGGTTCATTCCCAAAATGGTCCTGTTACCTATTTTTCACTCTACGCTCAACAGGTAGAGCTGAATAAAGTTCAGCTCTTATAGGTACAGGTTGTTTTCCAGATTTTGCTGATAAAGTGTTCGTTTAATCATCAATGATGTCATCTTACAAATGTATCATAAGTAAGTTTGTTGTGCAAGTGTTTAAAACAGAAAATTAAGAAAAATTGCATAATAATACTTTTATTCATTTCGTGAAAATGTTGAATCTCGCACAAGCCGCGAGAGTAACTGAGATTGTTTCTGACAATCAAAAAATGAATACTAAATCTAAACATAGGCCACACTGTTGTAAATAGCATGAGCGTAAAAAAGAAAGCAATTCATCATTTCCTGTTACGGCGAATCACTTCGTTGGTGCCTTTAGCCATCGAGCCTTCAAGTAGTTGCAGCCTCGCTTCATCGCTCCGCATACCTGCAAAATCATTAAGGAAACAATGTTAGAGTTATACTCTAAGCAATAGTGAATTACTTTCTGCCTTACGCCTATGCTACAGACAGAAATGTAATTTGCGTTAAACCGAGCATTCATCAGATGATTGCAAGAAATCAGCAGAAAAACATAATGCAATGGAAGCTTTCAGCTTCTTTTATTTTGCTAACATGTTTGTTTCAGTGTGCAGGAGCAGGTTTTTCATATTCGAATTCATTTCAGCTGATATGTGGAGTAAAACGGGCTCCCACAAGGGTTGAGCCCGACATATCAGGTTTCAATTATAGAGCCAGAAAGGAATACAGTACTGTAATATCAGATGATAAAAATAGTCTAAATCAGCATGATGAAATTGATTGAGCGATTATCTTTTGCTCACAAATCAAAGGAACAGTAAAGAAGCATTCAGCTTTTTGTTTTGTTTCTTACACCATCAAGTGCATGCACTGTCTACAGAAGATTCAAGATAACAGATTGATTTCAGCGTTATGAGGAGAATTTCCATGTTCAGCAATTACAATGACAGGAACAATTTTGTTTTGATGTTTTGCAATCTCAGTCTATAAACAGCAACATAGACAGCCACATCAAGGTACCAGTTATCCATCACAAAGAAATATGTTACAACATCTTCATGAGTTACAATTTTCAGTCAATACAAGATATAGAAGGATGTTGACAGTCCCAAGCGACGTTGTCCCAGATTCCTAGAGATTTTCTGTTCTTGTTTTCTACCAGTTTGAAGTTCAAAACAAAAGGAATAAGCTATCTACAGAACATTATGAGTGCAGTTCAACATTTATATTGGATAAGTAACGAAATATGATGGAATATCAGGCAGTATTCATGTTCGAAAGATACAGTCATTCAATGGAATACAGTTACTTTAACCAATGAAGCACCCAAAGATGCAATTTCAAATAAACCCAAATATGTTTTGAAAGACACAAACAGGCAGCATGGAGACACTGGTAAAAGCTAAGATATGTTTTCTTTTTTTTTTGAAGAAGACTTGCTTGCTAACTAGTAATAGCTCATGAGGTTTAGTACAGTGGGTCTTAAAGATCGAATAGCAATGAGAGAAAAACAGATATTGTCTCATGGCCTTTTCCATGATAGTGATCATGACAGCCACAGCAGTAAAAGGGAATATACAATTATCTTGATCAAATCCAGCTATCATGAATGAATAAATACAATACATTTTTTATATGCCAGTTCGTGAAAAGTGTATAAATTCAGATCTAAGCATAATGTTTCAGCTTTTATGCATTGAAGCAAAAACAGATATCATATGCTGCACCCAGTTTTCAATGAGCCAAGGAGTGATGGATGCTTATGCAATATAACAGTCAGATGTATTGTCTCATGGTCATTTCCAGCTCACAGCCAATAAAACAGTGCTCACGGTGCCATCAATTTGAAGGGAGAAATAACAGAATTTGCTCAGTTCAACAAAAAAAATGAAAATGTCAAAAATGCCTCAAGCCATGGACAATGGAAAGTGGAATTATATACAGAAATTTCTACGCCCAGAATGGAATAATATGATGGTTTCTTATGCTCAGCTATTGTAATGAAACTCAGACACAGGAAGGTGAATTTTCTTCAAAGGCCATAAATCAAGAGTCATAAAATAAGCATGAGTTTGAGCCACGATTTTTACTATCAACGAAATATGTCAAAAAACGAATGCTACAGAAGATGCAATGGAAAGGCTAATTACCCAGATAAGTTTTTAAACTGGAGAATGCATTCTCTTCATTTTTATGAATTTTTGAAGTTTCAAACGCAGAAAACACCAAAAAACAGAATATTATTTGTAGTACCCAGAAATCAGAAAGGAAAGTTTACTGTCATGCGCCTGAAGAGAAGTTTTTGCGTACACCCAGATGGGGTTCTTACTGAGGAAAAGTATATGCTTAGTATATCAACTCGTTTTATAGTGAGAGAGCTTTCAAAAGCTTGCTAACCAGAATACAAAAGGATAACTGTAGGTTGGTTGTTTTCAAAGGTTAACCAGTGATATGGCGCCGCCTTTTCATCAAAAAATACGCGGCCAAAGACAGAAATATCTGATGCTTATGTCCATTCTTAGCTGAGATATTGTGTTAAAATTCAATGACAGAGGTATGAAAGCTTACCACGTTTTTATGAGGTTTCATTTTTATACTGGCTCTCTTCAAATCATTCTTCCAACATCGACTTCAATGGAAAGAGATTTTAACAGAGGACAGAAGCAGATGACAAAATGTCAGAATATTATCATGGTCGCGCCCATAAGATAGCAAAATTTCCATGTAAATGCCCAAAAAGAGCTCAGATTTGTGGCAAATAAGTTCCGTCTTACCTGTTACGCCCAGAATATGTCAAAAGATCATGGAAATTGACAGAAAATTGTAGAAGTCGAGCTTGAAACCCTAGTGAAGCCGCGGCCAGCTCCTTCGAGAAGTTTCTCTCTAAAAAGTCAATGTGATAATGATGGATTTTAGGGTTCGATAACCTTTTTTCACCCTAAAACATGCTTTTGAAAATTCGACAATGATTTTATTAAATCATGATGTTTTATTTATTTTTGTGCCAAAGTTTCTTTATCATCATATGGTCGGCCTATTATCATGAAGGAAATGATGTGTGTAATTTTATTAAAAGAATGATAGTCGACCAAGCTTCCAATTGTATTATTATATTTATAATTTGCATTATTCAATGAATAGCTAATTTGTTAAATGATATACCACAGATCATTTAATAAATTAGTTATTTTAAACATGCAAATTATAGATATTTTAATACAATTTAAAGATATTATATCAGGCAAAGTTAACTGAGGGTGTTAGATATTTTTATCATGCACATGTAATAGAAGTGGAGTTTCAGTTCCTATGGGCGAAGTTGATAAAAACGAGGCAGTTTTGCATGCTTTGAGCCACTTTTTCAGGGAGTTGCAGTTCAGTTGGAATAATGCATGTATCAGTTATGACTTGGCAGTGAATTTGAGCTTAATTGGACTCATTTTTACTTGAGTTTGGTCACTTTTTCAGGAGATTTTCACTTGTGCTCGGATTTCACATTGTAATTGTCATCTTTTTACTCTCTGATGACTTTCAGTTCTTTCTGCATGCCTTTTGGAAAGGTTTTTGTATATATTGGAAAACTTAGCTGTTTTTCATCCTAGTTCTTGTTTTCTGCATTTGCCTTCAGCAAAGAAGACTATCTTGTAACTCAGCATTTATTTACAGATTAATACAGCAGTGTTTTTACAGGTTCAGATCGTGTTATTGTAGAGAATTCCTTCAATTTTCAGTATTTTAGAATTTGCCTTCAAGTTTCAAGCATCTTTGTCATGTGGGATTGATCGAAGTAATTATTGTGTTGCAGTTTTTGAAACCTTTAAATATTTATGTCTCCTTAGTGAATTCTGTATGCATCCAGGTTTAAATCCACTAGTTAAACATTGTGTTGATCAATGATCAAACAGTCTAGTTGTGGAAATTGTATTTCCCTTCTGTGATTGTTTCTTTAATAACCTTTGTTTAAAGTATTCAAGTGTTTAAACTTCCAGATCTGGTTGTGCGAATAAAAATAGTGAGTAATTGTTCTGTGAGTTAAGTCTGCAAGTTGGATTCTTCGGTGCATCACCATAAATTAACAGCTTTATAGTTTAGAATTCAGACTTAGTCTTTCTACCTCTTTCCCAGCCAAGTCAATTAGTTTTTTATCAGGGAACCAGCCCTCTCTGGAGATTGATTCTCAGTTTTAGGAAACCCACAGGCCTGAGAATCATTCCATATTTCAACAGATTGCTGAATTTAATTATTCAAGCGTTCGGGTGCAATCTGAATTGACAACAGGTCCCGCTTCTGATTAATGTTGATTGTGTTCTTCGCTTGCTCTTTGGCAGAGTCAAAACTAGAATGGAGTTCAAACTTCAAACTATCGATTAGTTTTAGGTTCGGTTTCTGTTTCAATCTCAATTTTTTTCTCATCCTAGTTCTAGGCCCGAACCCACTTTTTGTCGAAGCTGTTTCCTATTCTTGATTCTTCTATGACTCCACTTATGATAAATATGAAATTTGGATAAGTATGAAAGTTTTCCTGAGGAAGTAAATAACCGTATTAGTTGATATATTGATTTTATGCTTTTTGTTCATCTAATACAAGGCTTTATTGCAAAGATAAGAGATGTTAGGAGTATCAAAAGAGGCTTCTCAAAGGAGCCAACCTACGGAAAGTTCAATTAAAGGAGCCAAGCCGACTAAGATCAAGGTGGAACAAATCCCATTTACTCTGAGGTACACACATAAAAGTCCCACAATCAAAGCCAGCAAGGTGGACACAGATTGGGCCGATATCACTAACACAAACTTGGGCTCCTTCAACTATGAAGAGTTGCATGAGGAAACTTCCAGTGAAGATGTCACATGAAGAACATAGAGGATTATTCAATCTAGTTTGGCACATGTTTCCCTCTTCCCTATGTCTTCTCAATGCCCAAAATTGATACTCACTGCAACTGGAGTTTACAATCCTGCTACCAGACAATGTGTGGATTTGTAGGGAAATGTTATCTTTGAATTAACACCACAAATGATAAGGTTTATGTTCAACACACCTACTCCAAAAAATCCAAGGTAGCTCAATGAAGTAGAGGCACTGTCGCTTTATAGCAACAAGAGGGAAACCAACATAACTCACATGAATAACACTTGTATAAGAGTTGAGAAAAAGTCCCTAGCCAAGCTTCTTGATCAGCCTAAAAGGGCAGACTTTTACAAGGAGATTGCAAATATAATAATGATGCTCTCTAGAGTATTTGGGAAGAGAGATGCCTCCTAGTTTAAAGAATGGATGTTTCCATTCATCCAAACTATCCTAGATGGCAGGAAAAAAATTGACTGGACCATGATTGTGTCAGAATGCATACACAACTAGATGCTTAGAGTGAGAGAAACCAAGAGTTTCTTCATGACCTCTTATGTGATTTATGTAGTTGCCAGAAGGGGCATCTTTCTAGGGTTGAATGCAGTGGGAATATTGGGGGAATCCCAAGGAAAAAAAAAAGGTATGGGATCATTATGATCAACACACCTTACATACTTCTGAGTCACACTACAAAAGGGTTAATGATGAATTTCTATATGTTATCATTAACCAAATCATAGGGGATGTTGGTTACAGGATGAGCAGAGATGCTATGGCCTCTATTTTAGAATGGGGACATTGGTATATCCAATACTCCAAGTTCACTTATTTTAGGCTAGGTGGTTTTGATGGTCACCCTCATCTACTCCCTAGATGTTGCAACAACGAGATTGTCTTGATGGAATTCATCTATCAAGCTATAGTAGTCAACAAAATTTGCCAATAAACACAAGACTGGATGCCAAAAATTCACCATGAAGTTGGGTGAATATAGTTGTGCACACAATTTGGTGGCTAAGGTAATCTGTGATGAATTAATTCATTTAAGGTTGGTTCTGTACACCTCTAGGAAAAATTTTGATCCTAAACACAAGATGTAGGCTTTGCTTCCCTTTTTTTTTGACAAACACTTTAATCTGTTGAAGGACTTTTGGATAGATTTATAAGATGAATATGATCCTAGAAGGAGAAACTATGAAATATTTCCTATCCCACTCATAATTGAGTATGGGGTAAAGGAAGACATCCCTAGGACATTGTCAAATGATGGGGTAACTTTGGATCCCCAATATGCTGCAGAAAATATAGGCACCAAGGACCTCGATCCAGTGGATTGGAATGTAGAAGAGTCCATTGACATTAAGCAGATTGCAAGACCGGTCTTGGATAGGAGCATACAATGGGTTGTAATGAGAATTAATGAGCCATAGGTTCAAACCTCCAATAAGAGAATGGCAATAGGAACCACTTAGGGGTACAAAAGAACAAAAAGAAGAATGGCTCCTAAGGAGCCCTTAGAGTTTTTCCCTCCTAATTTTGGAGAAGAAATTGAACCTAGAATTCTTGCTCAGGGTCCACCTGAAGCACTTGGGGAAGAGATTGCAACAGAAATGGGTGCTTCAACATGATCTCTAACAGGGGAAGCATCAACTTAGCCCCTTATCATAGAGCTTCCAAGTGGAGAAATTCCTATGGGAACCCTCCATAAAGAAGTTGAATCCTTGTAGGAGAAGGATCTTGAAAAAAAGATTCATGACATTGATATAGATTATGGGGCTACTCCATCTGATAAGGAGACCCATGTGGTGGCATCTCTTGATGAGATTGAGGATGCAGGGACTGAACATGTCTTGATACAAGAAGATCAATGGAAGTTGTTTGAGGATGCCATAAGAGAAGTAGATCCCAAGCCACAAGCTGAGGTGCTGGTTAAATATAAGGAGATTGATGCTAAAGCATAGGTAGATGCATTGATAAAATAACAAGAATTGGAGGCTCAAGCCAAGGCTGATGAAAATGCTAAGTAGCAACAACAAAAGGAGTAGGAACTTAAAACTAAGAGAGAGATAAACTGGCCATGCTGCAAAAATCCATGATCTTCAAGAGGAAAAGGCTAGACATAGGAGAGAAAGAGAAGCCCTTGAGGATAAATTCAGTGCTATTAAGGAGGCCCATAAAAAGAAAGAAGAGCAAGAAATCCTAGAGAGAGAGAAGGAGGCTAGAGAGCTTTCTTTATATGAGAGGAGATCTAAAGAGGCATGGGACTATGTCAAGGAACTTGAAAAATAGAGAGACCAGATGTATGAGGAGAAGCTAGAAGAAGAACGTCTGAAAAACAAGTTGGAAGCTAAAAGGTTGTAGGAGCAGAAGGATAAAGAAGAAGCTGAGAGACTTGCTCAAGAAGATGCACAAAGGGAACAATAGAAGGTGCAAGAGGTTGATTCTCAACCTAAGACTACTATATTGCAACCTTTATCATCTACCACTGTTGCCTCTTCTTCAACACAAGTGGTCACTACTCCTACTACTCCTACATGGTTCAAACTTGATTTAGAGAAGAAATAGATAGTTCAACCTCAGTCCCTCAATTGGGATGAGATGATGAAGGAAATAGAGAAGGAAAGACCCAAAAAGAAGGCTAGAGTTCATTTTACCAAGCTCATCGATGCAGGAGAAATTGTTGGTGAATGTGCAATTCCAGTGGTGGATAAGGATAGGGAAGATATGAAAATAACTGATTACTAGTTGGGAATTGTTAACTTGGGAGACCTACAAGGAACAAACAAATGAATCTCATTGATATTGTAGCTTCCTCCACCAAGTCCAAAATGATTAAAGATAAACAAAAGAAGGATGAACTTAAGGCTCAATTAGATCAGTTACATAAATTACTGAAGGATGTTTCCACTCTGGTGTCTCAACAAGCTCTTTCCCCTAAAACCCTAGTTCTACTAAGCAAGAAAGAGGTTGATGACTTAGTGCAAATGAGGAGTAAAGTGGGGATAATTGATAGGTGGATTGATAGGCTGAATCAAGAGGTTGGTGAAGTATTGGTTGATAGTTTTAAAGTTCATAAAGGACCACTTGAATTGGTAGAGGAGATGAGTCAACATGCTGAAGAACTACAAAAGAAAGATGAGGAGTATAGGGAATATGTCAAGAAATTGAAGGACATCAGCAAAGTTCCCAAGTCAAATCTCTTGGAGTAGTAATTCTTGAAGACGATAATGTTTATTTTATTGAAAAGACCTTAAATATAATCCAGTTCAGACCCAAGTTCATCTATGAGCACAATAATGAAATTCAAGAAGCTAGCAAAGACTTGAATGAAAAAATTGATGAATTGGAGACTGTGGTTGCTATTCTAGTCAATTTGGACATCCCGATGAAAGAAGTTCTTCCTCTAGAAAACTTGAAGGAGAAGTGGGGTAGCAGATTTGAGGAATTAATGCAAAAAGAAGATGAGGGAGAAGACTTGTTGTTGGATAGACTTGTGGACATCAAGGAAGAGGTGAAAGCTGCTAGGAGGGAATTAACCAAATTGAAAGATATGCGGGAAATTTCCTCAACAGATTTAAAAAGAAACAAATTTTAAGACAATTAGTTAGATGGGCCTGATATGGACATCCTTCAACAAATATTTTCCAGTTATGATGAGTATCTCCTTGACCAAGCAACGCAGGAGTGAGCTGGCAGAAAAATATTCTTTTCTTGACGCAACTTCCTATCCTCTCCTATTTTGCAGGGGTTTAACATAAGTTGAACTGAAGCTTTCATCCGCCAGTTCTACTTTCCTCTTTGGGGCATCAGAATTTTGTATAACAATGCAATCAACCTTGGAACTGAAGATCAGCTAGTCTAGTTCCTTCATGCAATCCTTGTTCCTTAATTTGTGGATCTAAGTTTCTGATTGAAAGGAACTTATGCATAACATTCCTATATGCACTTTTGGGCTCTATTTTGTAAAGGTCGGTTGATTGAAGAAAGATTCACCACCTAATGATAGAAAATAGCAATCATAGTCTTAAGATTTCATGAATTGTTAGCAAGATACTTAGAAAATTTTAGTTGAACTTGGATACTCTTTTTATAGTTTTATACAGTTTTCATGTTATTGTTAAGTTTGGACATCATTGATAAGGTTAATGATTCATAATCAATTTGTATGCCAGTGATTTTTTGTGCCTAAATGTTTTCTATTTGATGCAAATCAATAGGGAAAACTAGATTCAAGATTATCTCATTGAGTTATCTGTGAATGAAATTACTATTATGTCTATTTGATCTGTGTTTTGAGAAATGAGTGAGTGATCTATTTTAAATTTTGAAGTAAATTTTTTAGTGAATGGTTGTGATCGTTGAACTAGCACTATGAATGTATGTAGTGGTGTAGATTATTCTATGTATTGCACCATGTTGTGGTTTTGATTGGATAAAGAAACACTCATTGTTAAAGTACATGTCTAGATATTAAGAAGTTTTGTTCATGTTTTGTTGTTTTGAAGCTTTGGTCTATATTTTTATATTTATTTACACCCCCCCAACATAGAATAGTTGATCTAATGCAGTTTTGTTCCTTATTACCAACAAAGGCCCCTTGAATATTATAGTTACATTGTCCATTGAGAAACATCAACATAGTTGAGAACCAACTACCAGGACCTTGGGAGTTAGATCACTTTATGTTATCTTTCTTTTTCAGGAGAAATAGAATAGAGATATTATGTTTAATGTTTTTGTGTTGTTTTGACCATCAATAGATCTGGCACTAGAAGGAGGGCTTGAGGAACTAACTAGCCCGAATTGGGCCATTCTCACCAAATAGGTATGAAAGAGTTCTTAGATCTTCTCAGAATCCAAAACCATTGGTAGAACTCCAAACCCATGTTAGGTTTAGGCCTCAGCCTTGTAGAGTCTTGATTCCACCATTTTCACCACCACTCACTCCACCTAGGTTTCCACCAAATCCACCCACACCACCTCACCGAACCAATTCACCCATTCCACAACCGGATCAACCAGTCCCACCACCACACATGGATTTCTTCATAAATAACCCCTCTCCACTAGGGACTATTCCTACGGGTATACATGATCTACCCAAGAATCTAAAGAGATTTTGTTCCAAATATATGCATGGGGAATCAAGAAGTGTTGAAGAGCACATACAGGCATTTAAGAATGTGTGTACTCAGGCTCAAGTATCGCACCATGATGTTGTGTGTAGGTTATTCCCCTACACTTTGGCTGACATGGCATACAAGTGGTATTTTAATTTACCACAAGGGTCTATTTTGAGTTGGAAAGACTTAGAAAATGCCTTTATCAATCAGTTTTGAGTTTATGTAGACCCTACCATTTTGTATCACCAATTTTCTACCATAAGAAAGGAACCCCATGAATCATTTCCATTATTCAACACAAGATTCCAAAGAATGTACTGAATGCTACAGGATCCTTACTTGGTTTCATAAAATATTGCCATTTTGGAATATTTAAGGGTTGTGGATCCTTTGATAGGCATGTTCTTGCAAACGACATATGGTGCTACTGAAATTGATACTTTGTCTAAATTCTATCACCCAACCATCAAATTGAAACAATAGATAAGCTTATAGTTTTGTATTTTAGGAGTTCTTCCTCCCACAGGGTATCAAATGCCTAATCCAACTCCTCTATTCAATATAGTCCCAGGAATGTCTTATTCCCAATACGGACCCATGTCTGAATTACAAGTCACACCTCCCCTACCATTCTTCACTAATGGTGCTCAGGACTCTTCCTAGAAGTCACAAACCTACCATTATCAAGCTAGAGGGTCAAATCTTGTTAATCAACCATCTATTGTGAAGACTACAGAGAGTGAGCGAACAACCCAATTGACTAATGAAATGGAAACTCTCAAGAAGACTCTATCTCAAATGTCTAATGATATGGCCCAACTTAGACAAAACCCCCCTCAGAACCAAAAACAAACTTACCAAAATCAGGAAGGGTATAACAATCAGGGTAGTTACCCTAATCAGAATTCAAACTAGAACATGAATAGGAACTTCCAGAACCAAAATTCCTCTAACAAAAATTATCAAAATCAAAATAGGGGATATAATTAGAGGTCTAAAAACAATAGACCATGGAATACTAGGCCTAATAATGGGGTATTTTTTGATAATTATCAGGCGGGTGATGAAAAGCCACACATTGCAAATGTGGCAAATCTCAACTTTATGATGAATTGGTGTAGGTTGCACGATAATACAACTCATTCTTAGGTTAACTGCCCAAAAATGGAAAAAATGGTCAAAATTACACAGGCTGATCGTCCATTACAAGGTTCATCCAACAAATCTGGTGGATCAATGGATACTGCCATGGCCTATGACATCTTCGATGAGGAACTTCCCTTTCCTGTCTAGGAAGAGAATGAAATAGTGGAAGACGTATACGATGCCCAGGCCTTCCAAACCAAGGGAGGTCATTTCTTAAGAAATCAGAATAAGGGCCCATTTACTACATCCACCCCTCCTAATAACATGGTCCCACCAAATCAGAATGCAGATAACAACCCACCACCACCAAAGGGGCCATCTGAATCTCAAAATAAAGGTAACCCACCTACTTTTCCTAAGTATCAATTAAGGAATGATTTAGAGTTTGATTTCATTTTAGAGATGCAAAGACAAAAGACTTCATTTTCTTTCTTTGACATCATGAAGTGGTACCCAACCCAATGAGAAATTGTGTTGAAAGCCCTAGAGGAAGCATATCGATCAAAAAGTAAAGATAAGGTGACTCCAACAAATGAGATAAATGCAACCCTCTATAAAGGTAAGATGGGCACCCCACCTTTCCTTTTAGGTTTAAGGATTTTTGGAAAGAATCTGTACAAATTTTTACTGGATTCTAGGGTGTTAGGAAATGTCATGCCATTCTCAATTTGTAGGAAGTTAGGTTTGAGTCCCCTTCAAATGAACAAAAAGGTCATTCAATTGGATAAAACGGAAGTCAATGTGGTAGGAGAACTAAAGAATATTCATGCACAGGTTGGATCTGACCCAAGGATCCAAGTAGTCAATATCTAAGAAACATATGGCATGCTTCTGAGCCATGATTTAATGAAGAGCATTGGAGGATATCTTTCCTTGAATTTCTCACACATGTGGCTACCCTCGAAAGGGATAGCATCATAAATTAGAATTGAGAGTGATCTTAGGCTCAAACATATGATTACTAAATATGATTCTCCCAACGAAGTAGAGTTACTTTGAAACTGAGATAGGAGTTTACAATAGGGAGGATATTATGACCTTCTCAATGCTCAATCCTAATGATACACTACCTCTAGAACAGAGTGACCCAATGACTACGATCAATCAAAAAGTTATAATCAAAAAGTTGCAACAAGATAGGCTAGTATTGGGAGAAGACATTGATTTGTGGAGTTTTTCGCTTCCTAATTGGTGTAGGATTCATTATTAGAATCATTTTGAGTTCACATGTCAACCTTGTGTAGATATCTTAAACCATGTCTTCCAGGTTAAGCAAACTTGTGAATGCCAACCCTAAGCACTCACCAATAAATTTTCATTTGAAGCTAAGGATGCTACCATCGTTACGAGAACCTATCTCACTCAAGAGGAAATTCCTTCCCAACTTGAGCAGACTCAGGTTCTATGCTCTGAATTCCAAAGAGAGACTAAGGAATCTCATTCTTTGTCTATTACACTAGCCCTGGATACCCTTCCAATGCCTAAGGCATTGATGAAAAATGTACTGAATTGTTATCTAATCCAAGAAAAGGTTCAAGAAGTAGTTCCTAAACAAGTTTTGAATATAGGAAAATCTTCTCACAAACCTAGTCTGCCACTACCTTTAAATCTTGATGGCCAACACCAGTCCAATCCGCCACACACTTCAAGTAAGCCATCACCTATAATCCCAAAGAAGAAAGAAATCTTAGCTCCATACCAACTATGGAGTCTTAAATTTGATGGCTCTAAGTCGAAATCAGGAAGTGGAGCAGGAATTGAATTAACCAACCCGAAAGGGAAGACATACTTTGCATCTTACAGGTTGCAATTTGGTTGCACAAACAACATGGCGAAATATGAAGCACTTGATCGAGGACTGACGTTTGTGCATCAAAAGGTCACATCTCTCATGGTTATGGGAGATTTTGAAGTGATTATCAAGCAAGTCCACAATCAATATACTTGTCACAACAAAATATTGGTTGCATACAGAAACATAGTTTGGAATCTGATTAAGGATTTTGATAATTTTGGAATCACTTTGATTCCTATGGAATACAATCAAATTGCAGATTCCCTTGCTATCAATGCTAGCACCTTGGAGCTTATGTAGGACTCCAAGTTGAAAATATTTTTAGTTGAACTAGTCTCGATCCCGGCTATCCCAAATAATGTCCAGAAATTTTAGGTCTTCGATGATCACCAACATATACTTTCCTTCTTGGAAAGTTTAGATGTCTTCAAAGGACAAATAATTGATGAATTAGAAAGAGATCAAGGAGATTGGGACCCTGAGACTTGTGACACAAAAGGGATACTAAATTTGAAAAACAACAGCATTCCCAAGGGTATGGTAGCTTTGGAAAGAATATTTGACTCTAACCCTCGGGCTCATGAAAGGGTGTGTACTGAAACTGATGGAGGGAAGTACGGATCTATTAATTTGGATGATTCAGGTCCAGAAAGGAATGTCTATATAGGAAAATCCTGCCCTGAAGATATCAGAAGTAAAATAATTAAGGTGTTGAAAGAAGATATAGCAGCAATTGCTTGGAGTTATGAGGATTTAAAGACCTTTGAAACTTTGGTGATCACTCATACCATACCTCTAAAGCTAGAAGCAAAGCCCTTTCATCAAAAGCAATGTTTGGTGAATGCTTTGATCGAGCTATTAATTCATAAGGAAGTGCAAAAGTTGTTGTTTGCAAGAATAATCTTCCCAGTACGACATTCCACCTAGATTGCAAACTTGGTTCCTGTGCATAAGAAAAATGGTGAGATCAGATTGTGTGTTGACTTTAGGAACCTAAATAAGGCCTCCGTGAAGGATAACTATCCACTTCCTTCTCTTCATGAGGTATTACAAACTATCAATGGATCCGAGACTATGTCATTCTTGGATGGCTATTCTGGGTATAATGAAGTGCTTGTAAGTCATGAGGACAAAATGAAAACCGCCTTCACTACCAAGTGGGCGGCATTTGCATATCAGAGAATGCCGTTCGGCCTTATCAATGCTGGAGCTACCTTTCAGCGTCCAATGGACATAGCATCTAAGGATTTAATAGGTAAGTGCATCATTATCTATGTAGATGACTTAACTATCTTCTCTAACAACAGAAAGGACCATGTTGTAGATTTAACAAAAGTCCTTAAGAGATGTATAATCTATGGTGTGTCCCTTAATCCAAAAAAATGTGTGTTTGGAGTTTATGAAGGGAAACTTTTAGGCCATGTAATATTAGAAAAGCAGATATCCATAGACCTTGACAGAGTTGAATCCATCTTGAAACTAACAATGCCAGGAAGCAAAAAGGAGATGAGATCCTTCTTCGGAAGGCTCAATTTTGTGAGAAAATTTATAACAGGGTTTGTAGAAATTGTCAAACCTCTTAACGAAATGATGAGAAAAGATGCAAAAATAGAATAGAGCAATGAGGCTAAATCTTCTTTCTCACAAATTAAACAATCAATATCTGAGGCACCAGTCTTGACCAGCCTAGATTATTTAAAGCCCTTCTATATCTATTCTTTTGCATCTGACCATTCATGTGCGGTTGTTTTAACACAATGAAGAAGTGAGGGAGATGAAAGGCCAATTGCTTTCATGAGCTCCCAATTTAAAAATGTAGAAGTTAGGTATCTACCCATTGAGAATCAGGCCTTTGCACTGGTGTGAGCAGTAAAAAATTTTAGGCACTACATTCTTCAGAGTCAAGTTTTCGCCATAGTTCCTGATCCAGCTATGAAGTCTCTCCTTATGTAGAGTGAATTAGGGGAGAGAAGAGGAAAATGGATGGCCATTTTGCAAGAGTTTGATCTATAAATCCATTTGATGAAGCTTGTCTAAGGATAGGGCTTATCAAAGGCTATGGCGGATGTTGACAAGAGTATCACTTGTTGGCAGTGCATAGTGCAATCGTTCACATAGGATCCCTGGTATACTGATCTGATCTATTTCCTTCTAAATAAAAAATACCCAGAGGGGATGAATGCTACTCATAGGAGAGAATTGAGGATGAAGAGTACTAATTACATGCTCAAAGGAGGATTCCCATACAAAAGAAATTATGAATGAGTTTACCTGTGTTGTTTGGATCAGCAAGAAGCCAAACATGTTATTGCTGAATTTCATGGTAGACATGGCACAGGGAATGGATCTACAAATTCCTTGGCCCATCAAATTCTCAGGTCAGGCTACTATTGGCCTCACATGTTTAGGGATGCACATCAATATTTTAGAACATGTCACACATGCCAGATCTCTGCATCAAAAGAACGTAATCCAGCAATGCCTTTATAACAGGTCTACGAGGTGAGACCATTCGCCCAATGGGCACTGGATTTCATAGGGGTTATTAATCCAAACTCTTCTACAGGTCATAAGTTCATCTTGACAGCAATTGACTACTCCAAACACTAGACTGAGGCTCAGCCCTACAAAAACAACACCATAGAGGTGGTTATCAAATTTCTTAATTAAAGCGTCATAACCAAGTTTGGAGTACCATTCGCCCTAGTATGTGACAATGGCCATGCTTTCTCTTCTGTTGAATTCATTCAATGGGCTTATGAACACAAAATTATTTTGAAGTATTCATCTAATTACTACCCTCAGGAAAATGGAGTGGTTGAGTCCACCAACAAGAACCTATTGCAAGTGATTAGAAAATTGTTATAAAACAACCCTAGGGACTGGCATACCTAGCTAAGATTTTCATTATGGGCAGATCAAACTTGTATTAAAGAGGCCCTAGGAAATTCACCTTTTAAGTTATTCTACGACCAAGAACTAGTATTCCTAATACATTTGCAGATACTTGTCCTCATGCTTATGCAATAATTTTATTCAAAGGATGATCATATAGAGGTTAGACTAACTAGTCTACTGAACATGGAAGAACATAGAGACGTTGCTTTACAACAATTCTTTAAACATCAGGCTATCGTGAAATGTTGGTTTGACAAAATAGCCAAAATAAAGGCTTTCATGATATCAGATCTTGTGTTGTTGTGGGATAAAGCTAAGGAGAAAAAGGGAGACCACCAGAAGTTTGATAAACTTTGGTTGGGTCCATATCAAATTGTTGAGATCCTGGGTGAGAATGCTTTTTGTCTAAGCACCCTAATATGAGAACCTGTTCCATTGCCTGTCAATGGTCAGTTTCTCAAGCACTACTTTGGCTCATGAAGGTTTGGTTTTCTATTGATTGTATATATGTAATTAGTTATCCTTGTTTTTGTTTGTTTGTTTGTTTGCTTGTTTTCTCTATGTTTTCTTTCTGTCGTTCTATTTTTTTTGTTTTGGTCTTTGGGGACCTTCATTTCTATCCATTTTGAAATGAAGGGATTGTTATTCAAAGAATATTGTGGATACTAGGAGTGAAATTGGTTTAGGTATTTTCAGACATGTCTATTGAAAGATTTGATTTTAAACTATTGTCTTATTATCAACTGTTATAGAAAAATAGTGATCACCAATATTTGAATATTGTTGATCACTATTGTTGAAAGATTTCCTTTGTTTTTCAAAAAATGAATAATAAGATTCTTTTAATCCCTTAACAACTATTATAGCAAGAAAAATCCCAATGCAAAACTGAAAGCATATGATAGTTTTGCCTTTACCTATTCAAGATGGAAGAAAGAAAAATAGATTACACAAACTGTTGAAGACCACCATAACTGCCCAACTGAATACTTCCACTAACAAGCACCGCCTCTCTTCAACTTCCCCAGTTAAGATTTTACAAAAAATATGCAATGATAATTCACGGTGGCAGCTAGGGTTTCATATGTTATTCAATGAAACAATAATAACTCTACCCTATATTTCCCCCAAGTCTTTCAAAGACTTCTACCAAAAATAATACACAATGATTAAAATAATTTTGAAGTCCAATGGGGAAAAACATCATATCACATGATTTAAACAATTATTAAAATGCTTTTGAGACCATTGAATGTCGAAATACATCATTAGTCCTCAAAGACTCTCGAAGTCACACAATATCCCTTTACCAAAGATTTTTCAAAAAGAACTTTAACCTTTACTAAGCCCAACTCCGCAAAGTCTAGAATGCTCAACAAGGGATTTTTTTATTTGCTTAATAGAAGTCCCATGCAGCCTGAATTAGACTCAAAATAGTGATCAACAATATTCAATCCTTAATATAATTGCTAAGACTTTTAAAAATTCTATTTCATTGACATTCAACAAATGCCTTTATCACATGCTTCAATACCCATTAGGAGTATAAGGTAAACACAAGCTTTTTACAAGGAGTGTTGATTAAGGAAAGACATGGTGTAATCACCTTTTCAAATGGAAGGCAACTTTAAACCAATCTCCTTATTACCACATCAAACACCGATGCAATGTGATCAAGCACACGTGCATTGTGCTCAAATACAAAATACCATGCAAGTTGCTCGAAGCCATATATGACCAATCAAGACAAACTAAAGCCTTGTTAGGATGAGCCCAAAACCTTATTAATGCCACTGCCATATGACTTTTACAAAGATAACTCCAATGTGAAATGAAATAACCACTCGATATTCCAAGGTAAACAACAATACAATGTGTCAAAAGAAACCAATTAAGGTTTATATTATATGCCACATTAAATAATCAATCAAGATGCTTATGAACACTTCAATGTTGATTATCATAGCAAGGCTCGTATAGAGAAGTCACCTAAGAAATTATTTCTTTGAAAAATTGATCCTACAAATGATCAATTGGAATATGATCAAATAACCTATGACATGCAACCTCAAATGGAGCTCAAATGGAGCCTTCAAATGATCCTAAAAATGATCAATCCTAAGTAACTTGTACAATGTCTTATCAACACTATCAGTCCAACATAATCATAAACACTAAAAGAATATCATGTAGAGTAAATCAAACAATAGAACCATCATTGATATCATGAAAGTGAAGTAGCATCAATCTGAAAAGCCAAGTTTTGTCATCAAGGACAAACAATAAACAATTGAAATCCAACACATTTTTAAATAATGGTTTGAAAAGTTATTGTGAATAAGGTATATTATAAACAATCTCATGAACCATGATCAAAATCTATCACAAAATAGATAAAACATCTTCCTATGTAAAATGACTATTTATCTAAGGGTTGTTCTATCCCTGGTTCAAGTGAACAATCTAATTCCCAATACTATCATAAAGTTCATTGTAGTTCTCAACCCACATGTCAAATTAATCATATATGAGTATTCATAAAAGTTAATAAAGAATTCTTACAAGAAAATCCTATGAAAAGAAAGAAAAAAGAGAACCATTGAAATAAGGAAAACTCAATATCAAATGGGTGATTCAAGTATCTCTATCGGGGCTATGGACGCTTGTCTAGCAGTAGAGCAATGCTTTGAGAGAATTAGAGGTATCTTCATTGGGCCTATGAATGCCTGACTAGCAACGAAGCAATGCCCATGATTTTATTTCACAACAGTTAAAGGACTCAACCTATGTAGCTTGAATCTTAGATATAATGGTTTGAAGGTGAAGAAAGTTTCTATGAAGAAAGATGCACCATACATGCACACACTCATATTTGAAATAATTCATGTTGATTTACATCTGAGATTCTAGCTCAACCTTGCTCAATATATCTAATCTTACTTGAGTTAGAATTTTTATAAACCATAGGTTCTGGGTTATTGAATTCTTCAATATCTTGAAAATGGGTAAACCATTTTCCCAGCCGAGTTTCCATTCGTTATGCCTTGTATAACCACCCCATTTTGTTTTGGAACAAAATGGGTCCCCCTTGTTTTTGTTTTGTCCTTGGTGCTTTTTTTTAGGTCTTAGGATTTGTTCTTTTTCCTCCTAATTCTTTGTTTCTTTTGGTCTAGAAGAAACAGAGTTAGAATGGAAACTGGACTTAGAACTTTTGCAAAGTTCCAAGTCCGGATTCGGTCCTGGTTCCGGTTTCGCCTTTATTCCTTGTTCTTTTCATTGTCTTTTGGTTGGTCTTGTGCTCTTGGGTTTATTTCTCCCTTGATTTTTTTGTAGTTTCCTTGTGTTTTTTTTTTCTCTAACAGAAGCAGAACTAGAATGGGAATTGAACTTAGAACTTTGTAAAAGTTCTGAATTCGGTTTTTGTTCCGATCCTGATCCCACTCGTTGGCTTTGTCTTTGGTTGTTGTCTATGTCTTGGTCAGGCCTAGTTTTTGTTCCCGTCCCATTTTTTGCCATTTCTTTTGTCCTTGTCTTGGTGTTTGTTCCTTTGTCAGGAACATAACCAGAATCAGAACCAAACTTGGAACTTTGTAAAAGTTTTGTGTTCGGTTTTGGTTCTAATTCTGCCCCCGTTTCCCTTTGTTGTCTGTCCTTTTCACAAAACCAGAACTAGAGTTGGACAAGAGACTTCGTAAAGGTTTCTTGTTCTATTCTAGATTTGGGCCCACGTCTGACCTGCCTTGGATTTCCACACTGATTTATTACTCTTTCTCATTGTTTACTCTATCCCCGACCGACCGCATTTATGCCATTAATTCCGGCCTCCTCACACGTGCGAAAGGATTTCTAAACCTTAATCAAGGTTAACTAGATCATTATCATTATTTTCTAAGTCATTTTATCAAACCATAGATAGGGTAATTGCAAGAGGAGAATGATTTGATTGCACAGAGGTGTGTGGTGGGTGAATTCTTATTTGACTTCAATCTTTGTTGTTAGCATTTTGAGGTAGGGTCTTTTCCAACTCTTTTCCCAATTCTCTTGTTGCTTTTCATATTCTTGTGTGTTCATGGGATTCTTTTTCTATGAATCTTCACTTTTCCCTTCATGTCTTTTTGGTTTTGTTTTGTCTTTTTCTGTTTGTTGTTTTACTTTTTTTATCTTTCTGTTTGTTTTTTTTCGTTCTGATGTCGCTTTTGTGGCAAGTCCATTTCATCGTGCCCTTGTTTCTAACTAGGGTTTCATTTGATGGGGTTCTCTATGCTTTGAATGTTTGAAATTTTTTTTGGAGACCCCTTTGATCTTTTTTCCATATTGGTTTAGTGATTTACATGTCGGGCATTTGATGCCCTAATTCTTTGAGCCAACGTGTTGTGCAAACTAGGGTTTTCTCAATGACCTTTACAAATATCCAACCCTAGAGTTAAATTTGGTCTTTATTTGGTTAAAAGGGTGAGGTTAAGCCCCTTTTGAGTTTCCCATTGTTATCCCATGTGGCTCAGGTCCTTAAGTTCATCTGACCACCTCTTCAACAAATTGCTTCATTTTGAATAGTAAACTGGTGGAGGCGGACTTGGGGATGAACTTGTCCCCTAGGTGTTTGCATTAGGGTTCATTCCCAAAATGGTCCCGCTTCTGATTAATGTTGATTTTGGTCTTTGCTTTCTCTTTGGCAGAGGAAAAACCAGAGTGGAGTTTGAACTTGGAATTATCAATTAGTTTTAGGTTTGGTTTCTATTCCAATCCCAATTTCACTCTCATCTCGATTCTAGTCCCAATCCCGCTTTGTGTCAAAAAAAATTCATGTTCTTCATACTTTTGTGACTCTGCTTCCGATGAATATGAAATTTGGCTAAGTATGAAAGTTTTCCTAAGGAAGTAAAGAACGATATTAGTTTATGTATTGATTTTATGCTTTTCTTCATCTAATACATGGTTTTATTGTAGAGATAAGAGATGTCAGGAGCATTAGAAGAGGCTTCTCAAAGGAGCCAACCTACAGAAAGTTCAAGGAAAGGAGCCAAGCTGAAGATGATTAAGGTGGAACAACTCCCATATACATTGAGGTACAAACATCAAAGTCCTACCATAACAGCTAGCAAGGTGGACTCAGATTGGGTCAATATCACTGACACAAACTTGGGCTTCTTCAACTATGAAGAGTTGTATGAGGAAAATTTCAATGAAGATGTCATAGGCAAATGGAGAGGATTGTTCAATCTGGTTTTTCAAACATTTCCCTCTTCCCTCTATCTATTCAATGCCTGAAATTAATACTCATTGCAGCTAGAAATTACAATCCTGCTACTAGACAATGTGTGGATTTGCGAGGAAACATTATCATTGAATTAACACCACAAATGATAAGGTTAATGTTCAACGTACCTACTCCACAAAATCCTAGGTAGCTCAATGAAGCAGAGGCACTGTAGCTTTATAGCAACCAGAAGGAAACCAGTAGAACTCACATGAATAAGACTTGGATGAGACTTGAGAAAAAGTCCCTAGCCAAGCTTCTTGATCAACGTAAAAGGGTATACTTTTACAAGGATATTGTAGATATAATAATGATGCTCTCTAGAGTATTTGGGAAGAGAGATGCCTCCCAGTTTAAAGAATGGATGTTTCCATTTATCCAAACTATCCTAGATGGCAGGAAACAATTTGACTGGCCCATGATTGTGTTAGAATGCATACACAACCATATGCTTAGAGTGAGAGAAACCAAGAGTTTCTTCATGACCTCTTATGTGATTTATGCAACTGCCAAAAGTGGCATCTTTCTACGGTTGAATGCAGTGGGAATATTGGGGGAAACCCAAGGATGGAAAAATGTGTGAGATCATTATGATCAACTCACCTTACAAACTTTTGAGTCACACTACAAAAGGGTTAACGATGCATATCTATATGTTATATTTAATTAGCTCACAGGGGACATTGGTTACAGGTTGAGCAAGGATGCTATGGCCTTCATTTCAGAATGGGGACATTCGTATATCAAATACTCTAAGTTCACTTATTTCAGGTTGGGTAGTTTTGATGGTCACCCTCATCTACTCCCTAGATGCTGCAACAACATGATTGTCTTGATGAAATTCATCAAAAAAGCTATAACAATCAACCTTAAATTTGTCAATAAACACAAGACTGGCTGGCACAAATTCACTATGAAGTTGGCTGAATATAGTTATGCACACAATGTGGTGGCTAAGGTAATTTGTGATGAATTAATTCATTTAAGGTTGGTTCTATACACCTCCAGGAAATATTTTTATCCTAAACACAAGATGAAAGCTTCGCTTCCCACTATTTTTGACACACTTTAATCTACCAGAGGAATTTTGGATGGATTTATAAGATGAATATGATCTCAGAAGGAGAAACTATGAAAGATTGCCTATCCTACTCATGATTGAGTATGGGGTAAAGGAAAACATCCCTGAGATATTATTAGATGATGGGGTAACTTCGGATCTCCAATATGATGTAGAAAATATAGGCACCAAGGACTTCGATCTAGTGGATTGGAATGTAGAAGATTCCATTGACATTAAGTAGATTGCAAGACCGGTCTTGGATAGGAGCATACAATGGGTTGTAATGAGAATTAACGAGCTAGAGGTTCAAACCTCCAAAAAGAGAAGGGCAACAGGAACCACTTAGGGGTACAAAAGAACAAAAAGAAGAATGGCTCCTAAGGAGCCCTTAGAGTTTTTTATTCCTAATTCTGGAGAAGAAATTAAACCTGGAATTCCTACTTAGGGTCCTCCTGAAGCACATGGGGAAGAGATTGCAATAGAAATGGCTGCTTCAACATCTCTTACAGGGGAAGTATCAACTCAGCCCCTCATCACAAACCAACCAATTAGAGAAATGCCTATGGGAACCCTCCATAAAGATGTTGAATCCCTGAAGGAGAAGGAACCTAAAATAGAGATTCATGACATTGATACAGATTCTGAGGCTACTCCCTCTGATAAGGAGACTCGTGTGGTGGCATCTCTTGATGAGACTAAGGATGCAAGGACTAAACATTTCTTTATAGAAAAAGATCAATGGAAATTGTTTGAGGATGCCAAAAGAGGCCAAGGCACAAGTTGAGGTACTAGCTAAACAAAAGGAGATTGATGCTAAAGCTAAGGATGATGCACTAATAAAACAACAAGAATTTTAGGCTCAAGCCAAGGTTGATGAATTGGCTAAGTAACAACAACAAAAGGAGTAGGAACTTAAAACTAAGGAATAGAGGGATAAACTAGCCATTTTGTAGAAAATCCATGATCTTAAGGAGGAAATGGCTAGACATAGGAGAGAAAGAGAAGCCCTTGAGGCTAAATTCAAGGTTGTTAAGGAAGACCATAGAAAGAAAGAAGAGAAAGAACGCCTAGAGAGAGAGGAGGGTGAAGAGATTTCTTTATATGAGAAGAGATCTAAAGAGGCATGGGACTATGTCAAGGAACTTGAAAAATAGAGAGACCAGATGTATGAGGAGAAAAAATTAGAAGAACGTCTGAAAAATGAGTTGGAAGCTAAAAGGTTGTAGGAGCATAAGGACAAAGAAGAAGCTGAGAGACTTGCTCAAGAAGATGCACAAAGGGAACAACAAAATGTGTAAGAGGTTTATTCTCAACCTAAGAATACTATATTGCAACCTTTATCATCTGCCACCCCTCCCTCTTCTTCAACCCAGGTGGTCACTACTCTTCATGCTCCTACATGGTTGAAACTTGATTTAGAGAAGAAACAGATAGTTCAACCTCAACCTCTCAATTGGGATGAGATGATGAAGGAAATAGAGAAGGAAAGACCCAAAAAGAAGGCTAGAGTTCTTCATTCTAACAAGCTCACAGATGCAAGAGAAATTGTTGGTGAATGTGCAATTCTAGTGGTGGATAAGGATAGTGAAGATATGCAAATAACTAATTACTAGTTGGGCACTATTAACTTAGGGAGACCTACAAGGAACCAACAAATGATTCTCATTGATATTGTAGCTTCCTCCACCAGGTCTAGAATGATTAAAGATAAACAAAAGAAGGATGAACTTAAGGCTCAATTGGCTCAGTTACATAAATTCCTGAAGGATGTTTCCACTCTGGTGTCTCAACAAGCTGCTTCTCCTGAAACCCCAGTTCTACTAAGCAAGAAAGAGGCTAATGACTTAGTGCAAATCAGGAGTAAAGTGGGGATGCTTGACAGGTGGATTGATAGGCTGAATCAAGAGGTTGGTGATGTATTGGTTGATAGTTTTAAAGTTCATAAAGGAGCACTTGAATTGGTAGAGGAAATGAGTCAGCATGTTGAAGACCTAGAAAAGCAATATGAGGAGTGTGAACCCCAATCCTAGACCTACACAAACACAACATTAGTAGATTCAAATGTAATTCAAGATCAATATTCCCCATTAAATCCATAATAATGCTCAAAATAGGAAATGAATATGAAGAACACAAATTAAAAGCAAAGAAATCCTAATTAGGCATGCAAAAAATTGATCCCATTGGGGAATTGGTGCCAATTTGATGTGGAAATTGGCCCTTTCCCAACTCCTATGCAAGATTTTTATGATTTGGTGATTGCTTCAAATGAACTCGATGGAGAAAAACTACAATAACCTAGCTATGCCTTGATGAATTTGATGAAAATGCTAATGCTTGAAGATAAAATTGAGTATAGTAAACTTGCTCAAATTGTCGATGATGAAATGAGGGATAACCTCTCTATTTATAGAAGAAATTGAAGAGAGAAGAGGCAAAAGGGATGAATGTGGGATAAAAACCTAGCTAATATGAAGAATCCACTTGTCATCATGTGATTGGACTAGGGTTGAGCACATTTTGATCAATGTGCAAGTTTGAAATTTGAATTTGATGAAATGACATGTTTAGGGGGGATGCAAGAAGAGTTAAATGCCACTTGGCTCAATGCACAAAGACATGTAAGATATATTGAATGCCTTGTTGGAAGGACAAATCCCTTTTGGGGGGGATTTAAAATTTAAAGAATATTCCCTCTTGATGCCTTTTTGAATGAAAAAGGAAGATTTAATAAATCAAATAAATTGATTTATTGTGCAAGTTGCAAAAGCTAGAGGATTTGATGGATTAGGATCAATCAAGTTTTGATTAATTTAAAAGGAGATTAGTTGATTTGACAATTTTATTTATATTTTAGGATTTAAATAAATCAAAGAGAGAGGAATAATGATTTAGATTTAATTAAATAAAGATTTTGATTTATTTAATTAAAGAGGGGTGATGTTGGATTACATTAAATAAAATTGATTTATTTAATTAAAGGGGGACTATAGGATTAATTAAATAAAATGATTTATTTAATTAAAAGAAGATGGTGACTTAATCAAATAAAGTTGATTTATTTAATTAACAGAGGAAATATGATGAATTTAATTAAATAAAGATTATTTAATTAAATGGTTAGCAAAGAAGTTATTTAGGAAAAACTAATGTTTGTAGATCAGGATTGAGTGTGCGATATCAACCAGTATATTTTCTATGTCTACAAGGAGTATAGGGAATATGTCACGAAATTGAAGGACATCAACAAAGTACCCAAGTCAACCCTCCTGGAGTAGTCAATTTTTGAAGAGGATAAAATTTTTTTATTGAGAAGATCTTAAATATAATCCAGTTTAGATCCAAGTTCATCTATGAGCAAAAGAATGAAATTTAAGAAGCTATCAAAGACTTGAATGAACAAATTGATGAATTGGAGGTTGTGGTTACTATTCTAGTCAATCTGGACATCCTGGTCAAAGAAGGTCTTCCTCTAAAGAAGTTGAAGGAAAAGTGCGGTAGCAGATTTGAGGAAGTAATGCAAACATAAGATGATGGAGAAGACTTGTTATTGGACAGGCTCATGGACATCAAGGAAGAGGTGAAAGCTACTAGGAGGGAATTAATCAAATTGAAAGATATACAGGAATTTGCCTCAACAGAGTTCAAAAGTATCAAGTTTGAGGACAAATGGTTAGATGGGCCTGATATGGACATCCTTCAGCAAAAAATTTCCAGTTAAGATGAGTATCTCCTTGACCAAGCAATGCAGGAGTGAGCTGGCAACAAAATATTCTCTTCTTGAAACAACTTCCTCTCCTCTCTTATTTTGCAGGGGTTTAACATGAGTTGAACTGAAGCTTTTATCCACTAGTTCTACTTTCCTCTTTGAGGCATCAGAATTTTTGTTTAACAAAGCAATCAACCTTGGAATTGAAGATTAGCTAGTCTATTTCCTTCATGCAGTCCTTGTTCCTTAATTTGTGGATCTAAGTTTCTAATTGAGAAAAAATTATGCATGACATGCCTATATGTACTTTTGGGCTTTATTTTGTAAAGGTCAACTGATTGAAGAAAGATTCACCACCTGATGATAGCAAATAGGAATCATAGTGTTAAGATTATATGAATTGTTAGCAAGATACTTTGAGAAGTTCAGTTGAACTTGGATACTCTTTTTACAGTTTTATACAATTTTCATGTTATTGTTAAGTTTCGACATCTTTGATAAGGTTAATGATTCATAATCAATTTGTATGCCAGTGATTTGTTGTGCCTAAACGTTTTCTATTTGATGCAAATGAATAGAAAAAACTAGATTCAAGATTATCTCATTGAGTTATCTGTGAATGAAATTATTGCTATGTCTATTTGATCTGTGTTTTCAGTAATGAGTGAGTGATCTATTTTAAATTTTGAAGTAAAGTTTTTAGTGAATGGTTGTGATCGTTGAACTAGCACTATGAATCTATGCAGTGGTGTAGATTATTCTATGGATTGCATCATGTTGTGGTTTTGATTGGATAAAGAAACACTCATTGTTAAAGTACATGTTTAGATATTAAGAAGTTTTGTTGATGTTTTACTATTCTGAAGCTCTGATCTATCTTTTTATATTTATTTACACCCCCCCAACATAGAATAGTTGATCTAATGCAATTTTGTTCCTTATTACCAGCAAAGGCCCCTTGAATATTATAGTTACATTGGCCATTGAGCAACATCAGCATAGTTGAGAACCAACTACTAGGACCTTGGGAGTTAGATTACTTTATGGTATCTTTCTTTTTTAGGAGAAATAGAATAGATATCTTTTGTTTAATGTTGTTTTTTTTTTACCATCAACAGAGGTTTTGTCTATGTTTTGTGGCTTTATATATGTCTTAGGAGAAGATGGAAGTTTTCCTACATAAAGCGACCATTTGAGAGCATAATCTCCAAAACCATTACCCTGTACTTGAACCTTAATTTATGGAAGGGGTTTCTGAACGGTGGATGATGTGGCTAATGTTGATGGACCAATGTAGGATGGTGGATGTGAGGTAATATCATTGTTAGGAACTTGGATTAGTTTTTCATATTTTTCTTCCAAGTTATAACAATAATTGAATGGTCTAGGTTCCCCATAAATGGTGACTTCAGTTTCATTGTAAGGAAATTTAATGCATTGATGATAGCTTAAAGGAATGTTTTGCATCAAATGCATCCTTGGGTGTCTTAGGAGGATATTGTTTCCACGGGATGTAAGCTAGTGGTAGTTAAGCTAGTAGAGGACATATGAGGAGGTATAATTATCAAAAGAGTGCCAGACATCTCTATAGTTGAGGCAACAACTTTGGCAGTAAATATTGCACAATTCAACAAAGTAACAACTAAAGCACTATAGGAGAATTATAATAAATATCTACAATATTAAATGGATCTACTAAATGAGTACAATAAGCTGAGGAGAACATTGACCCAACTACAACTACAACAACAACAATAGAATTCTACAACAATACCACCCTCATCTTCAATGGCACTAGTGATAAAAGGTGATAGACCAATGGCTTCCAGTTCATCATTTTCCCTGCCTCCTAAAGCTCATAGGGAAAAGGAAAAAAGAAGATCTACAGAAACTCAATACCTATGAGAAAATATTGCTACACTATAATGAGGATAAACATGAGAATAATGTGATTATTTCAAATATTCTTGGACACTTGACAAGAAAAACAATGATGAGGGTGGACAATGTCCATAAAAATTGTTTCCATATAGTGATTGCAATTGGAAAATTTGTTAGTGATAAGGCAAGGGCCATGCCCATAATACAAAAGTGGACTCCAAGGCTCAATTAAATAATTGGAATGTGCAAGGTGTCTACACATGATCCAAATAAGCCAAAGGAAATTGTTCCCACATATAAAATAGTCAAGGCAACATGGGAATATCAGGGGTTAGTAAATCACTTAGAAGAGAAAGAAAAGGAGATGGTCCAAGAGTTTGATGAGAGAAACCTAGGCATACTACCAAAAATAAAGAATCCTAATGGAGAAATCAAGCCTTGTACTGTGTGAAAGGAACAATTTGAAAGAATAACTGCAACATTGGCTTTTCTCATTTGTGACAAAGAAATTGTTGACATAGGACTCACAAAGAATAGTTTGGATAAGCTCTAGGACATAAATTTATTCTTAGAAGAATTTGAAAAGGAATCTAATCATGTAGTTGTCAAGTATAGTACATACATAGTCAATATGGATAAGTTCCTTACATTCAAGTGGCCAACAAAAGAAGAATACAGAACTTGGGATGACAAGTACAATAATTTTCCTAAGTTGCATAAATTTGATGACTTTGCACTGATTATTCTTTCATTCTTTATTGGGATGGTGATATTATTTTGTTCTTTATGGTCTATTCGACATCATTTGGAATCTTTATCAGATTCAACTAGATTTTTATCTTCTAGTGGGCCTAGCTTTTTTCTTCATCTACCTAGTTAGCATCTCTCAAGATTTTGGAACTAAAGAAGGTGGATTCAAAAGTGGTAAACTATGGTACAACAGCCTTCTACAAGCACCTTTTAGGGGAAACAATATTTACAGTTGCACATGTAACATCAATTTGTCATTTATGGAACACCCTCCACAAGCAGCTGTAATCATTTCTTTATATATAATTTTTTGTCAAATGAAAATGTGACATGTGTAATTTGGCCCAAATCTTGTTTTACTCCCTTGTTTCTATAAAAGGGAATTCAAGGCCATATGCATGGGATCTTGGAGAATTTTTTTATTGCAAAGCATTTTGTAATAGAGCCAGTGCTTTGGTCAAAGTCATTGTCGAAGAATAGGAATGTTTTGTAGCCAGTAATTTGTATAATAGTACTAGCATCAATATATGTGTATACCATGGCATATTTTCAAGCTAATTTTCTCCTATCTGTAATCTTTGTTGCATTTAGGAATAAAATCTGATCAAGGATCATTTTTTTCATCTCCACAGCCTTTTTCTATGTGTGAATGTTTTTCTTCTAGCTTTCATTCAAGTAATAAATTAAATTCTATAAGAAAATTTTTGAATGTTATGAATGTTTACAAGGATTTTTAAGTAGAATTGGGTTGAACTTCTAAAGAGCAATAGTGTAATGCATTATTACATAAGTTTGTGATGTTTGGGTTAAAATATTGTTGTATAAGTTTTAGTTACTTTCATCTTATTTTTGTGCCCTAGGTTAAGGAACCAGTCTCTAGCATTTTGTTTGGTACAAATCCCTAGTCACTAAATTGAAAATAAAATCAATCATCTATTTTCAAGCAATGATTTATTTTTCCTAATTTTATTACCCACATTCTTCGAGCAAGTAAATTCATAAGATTTCAAGAATCTATATAATTTCTATGTTCCATTTGTAATTCTCGATTTCATTTAAGAGAACATATATGTTTCCTAACAATATTTTGTATAATTATGGATCTCCTATATCCACCTAATCACTATTAAATCAAAGTAAATATTGTAGGATCACCCTCCTAGGTCTTGTAGAGCCTAAATTATAGAGGATATTATTGTAGAATCCATCTCCTGTTCATTGGCCAACCCCTTGTAACTTTCAATTATCATGAAGTAGCTATCTTACAGATTGTTGTGAAATTCTAGTTTGGAAAATTAAAACACCATCACCTTGGCAACTTTGTTGTGGATAATCTTAAGAAAATTTTGATTGAATACCATCTTGATAAAAATTCATTGAAATTTTTAAGTTTGAATTGTAGCCAGAGGTCTGTAATTGTGAGGTTTGTTGTCATTTCAAGAAATTCTTAAAAGTCTCTAGTTATCTTTGTCATATTTGTGTGAATTTCCTTTTGTTTATGTGTTGGTCTTGTCATTTGCTTCTGCTTTACAATTTTGAGAGGGAGAGAGAAATTTGAAGAATTATTTTAATTCCCTTAATTGGGTGGCAACTTTGAAAGTCTCCTTGCCAGTGCAAGTGAAAAAGAAAAGAAAGAAAAAAATAATTTCAAAGGATTTGAAGAAGCCATGAAAGGAACGAGATCTCATCTCAAGAAAGATATTGAAAAGAAACTTATAGGAGAGTTGTCTCACAATACTTAGTAGTCATGGAAGAAGAAAATCACAAGTACAAGTATTTTTGTTCCTCCTCATAGATCTAGAGGCTGACATAATAGCAGTAATGAAAGTTTGGAAAATTTACTTGATCTTGATTATAAACTGCTTCCTATGGATGAGGATAATGTAATAATTAATCCCATTGTAAATGAGGAACAATCACATCCTAATCTCCTTGGTAAGAATCAAAGGAAAAGAGAGAAATATTTCCAATAAGATTTTGATGCTAAGAGAGTTGCTCATAGCTTAAAAACTATCGCAAACACTTCTAGCCCTTTGCAATATGATTTGTTAAGTGGATTTGTGGAAAATACCACAAATAATACTAAATATGTTGAGATCCATACTCATACTTTAGATACTAAGAATGATTTACCATATGAGGATGAATTGTCAAGAGAAGTTCAAGAGTGTCAAGAAGAGATGTGTAGGCTAGAAGAAATAAGAATCAAGCAACTTAACGATAAAGAAACTTGAATCAAGAA
>VDFB02325628.1:0-24799 GCA_007258455.2 Sequoia sempervirens
CACAGTCTTCACTTTTTGAGGAGTCAGATAGCCAACATACTTTTTTCTTGGAGTGGTGGTGGGTCTGCTTCTTGTTCTTCTAATCTACTTACATCATCTATGCCAATGATGTTTATGGTATTGGTCTTGATGAAGACTAATATAACATTGATTATTGATTTTATTATTTAATATTGAACAATGGATATCTATAATGACATTTGAGTTTGAAAAAATGATATCGAATGAGTATACTATATTTATAATATTTATGATAGTTTTGTTCAGCATAGGCATGATATGTGGTATTCTGAATTTAATTCCAATTTTTAGACTGCAAACATTTATATATGTATGGGATGTGAGGGAAGGGACTCATGGTCGCTCTGCAAGTTGGGCTTCAATGGCCATAGGCCATTAGGGTTTTCTTTTCTAACCCTATGTAATCTCCTTTTTCCTTGTTTTTCCTCGCTTTCCTTGTGTTCGCATTTATTTCATGCATGTTAAAGTATTGTGCATTTTGTCTGAGTGCTGCCATTTTGGTGTTTACCTCCGCTTAATTCATTGCGAGCAGAACCCTAGAAGGGAAAAGGTACCGTAATTAATGGAATGCAATGTTGTTTAGCGGGCAGACCTCCCAATGGTTCTGATCTATCATTAGGGTTAATTAATTCTAGTGAAGCCAAATCTGAAGGTGTTGAGAAATCCTTTAGAGATATCGTTGCTAGTGAAGAGGTTACCAAACCCCCAACCTCGACGAAGTTTGTGAGAACTAGAAATGGCAGGTGCTTTGAAGGATAGGCAGACGGCGGAGGAGAAGGTAAGTGCTCTCTGTGTTGCCCAAAGAAATTGTTTCTGTCCTCAAATCTTGACATGTGTGCCATTGGCAAAGAGGAAAGTAGTTTAAGTAAAGTTGCAATTTTTCTTGCAACCTTAAACTGTAATAAAACACCTGCTAGGAAATTCTTAGATGAATGGATCAATAATGCCTAGGTTAAAAAGTTTGGGATTCATTTGACCTTTTGTAGAATGCTGTAGAAGGGTCTATTTCTAATTTTCTTTAAAGATCATGCAATGCAAAAAAAGGTGGTAGAGAAAGAGTTTTGGAACATTGGGAATACCATTTTTAGATCAGCAACATGGTCTCCGAACACTTTAAATGAGGAAATTCTGGCTCTGTCATACCCAAGATGGGTTACGGTGAAAGATGTGCCGCCCCAATATTGGGTGTTCCTACCCCAGTTGATCTCCTTGCTATGGAATGTAATGAAAATTGAAGAAGCAAAATTAAATCTATTAAACATGGATGCTAGATTGTTGGTAGCGTTATCTCTGGGAGTGGACACTCTTGAGGAGATTGTAATAGAATCCACAAAAAAAAATTATTAACTGCAAAATTGAAGTTATGGGTGGTCTCAATCCATGCTTTCTCTGTAAAAAAGAGGGGCATGTTAGGAGAAATTGCCCCATATTGAAAAAGACAACAGATAAATTAAATGTTGACCAAAAATCTAAAAAGAAGAGTTGCAAATGGGGAACTCTGTAGCTAGAGAAATCTTTTCCCCCAAAATTTATTCCCAAATGGGCAACCCTAACACTATGTTGACAGTTGTGACTGTGTTCAGGGCACAAAAAAATTTCCCAGGAATTGGTGTTAGAAAAATTAAAACAAAGCATTGCACAAAAAAAAAAAAATTTAGCCTCCTCTAGTAAAGAGGAGTGCCAAAGTGAAGTTGCAACTAAGAAAACAGGAATTTATGCAAGGCCTGAGGCAGAAAAAACTATCGGTGGCTCTAGCATTGATATCAACATTGAAAGCACCTCTTTGAAGGTAAATAGCCCTGAAGTTAAAAGGAAAATGGTATCAGAAAAACTCTCTGATAATAATATAGGTGGATTGTATAAATGCAACCATAAGCTGCCTGAATTGCAGTTAGATAAGTCTGGGCAAAGTGATGCTGCCCTTGAGTTAACTATAGGCAATGAACTAATAATAGTAGAAAACCCTCGAATAAAAGAAAATTGGGATGATTTGGAAGGGGGTAGGAGCAATGAAGAGGAAATTGGCACCTATGCTTTTTCCTTGTCTAACACTAATCTAGAACAAGAGGTTCTAATTGATCTTGGATTAGTATCAGACAAAGAAAATCCAAGCAGCCCATTACAAATAGATAAGAATTTCTGCTCCATGAAGGAGATTCCAGCTGTTGGTTTTGTTCACATAGACTTTGATAAGAAAGCAGACCAGAGGCTATCCATAATGGATAAAACCGCTCAAGTCCTAACTCAGAACGATGAACTTAAGGAAGATACTATCCCTCTTGTAGGTATAGAGTGGATTAAAAGGAATATGCAAAGAAAGAGAGACTAGAAAATTTGAAAGAGACCCATACCCAAAGAGAGAGTAAAAATAAAGAGGAAAGCATTCCTAAATGCTTTGATAGCTTTAGGAACAATAAAGAGGAACCACAAAACATGGAAACTAATGATCTTTAATTGTTCAAGTTGGAATGTTAGGAGGTTGGAATCCCCTGACAAAAAATACATTGTAAGAAGGTATCTAAACATGGAGAAGAACCAAGATGCCATCCTCCTCCAAGAGGTAAAAGCGGTCAAATTGACCCTAGAAAATAATCTCAGATTTATCTAGAAAGATGCATCCCGATTTTATACCAATCATGATAGGGGCAAAGGAGATGTGACCATTCTGCTACACAATAGATGGTCTAGATTTGTAACTGAATCTGGTTCCTCTTTGTGTAACAAGGTGGTTTGGGTAGTCATTGAAAAAGAATTTGTTCTATTTATGCCTCTAATGATTACAGAGAAAGAAGAAAACTGTGGAAATGGATGTGTGAACTGTATAACATCCCTTGGATTGTAGGGGGTGACTTTAACATGATTGAAAAAAAAAATGACAAAATTGGAGGTCTAGACTTGGACCGGAAGGTAATGAAAAGTTGTTTTGGGACAAAATGAAAAACAAACTTAAACTTTATGATCCCATAGAAAGAGTGAAAAAGATTGCCAAAACCATTTGGTATACATGGTGTAATTCTCAAAAAGGTAACAAAAGAATTTACTGTAGATTAGACAGATTCTATGCTAATAGAGATACTTCTTTTTTGATAAGATTGAAAATGACTCAAGAGTTAAGGTATACCCATGTATGCTTTCTGATCATCACCTAATTAATGCTAGAATAATAGTAACTAACCAAAGTCAAAAAGAAAATAAATTCTTTTTAAACACTAATCTGGGATGAAGATTGCAATGATGCTGTACTTATATTGAGAGAAATTAATAAATGGATGCTAAAATATTTGAACCCTATTGAAAAGTGGAATAAAAATGTTAAGGGATGGACTATGCTGTTCCAGACTATAGGGGGGAAAAAAGCTATGGATTGCAGACAAAGTGAAAATGCTCTCCAAGAAAAGCTACTCAGTCTAAAATGCAAGCTACAAGATGACCCATCAAAGGAAGAACTTAATGAAGAACTAATTAAATGTAAAATGCATTGAGGAATCTTCAATCAAGGAAAATCCAAGGTTTAAACAAAAAAAGCAAAATTGGATTGGTTAAACAATGGGGATAAGGGAGCAGTTTTCTTCTGCAATTTCATAAAAGAAAAAAGTATAAAAGAGAAAATTGAATGTCTATGGGTAGGAGACACCTTGGTATCTAATCCAGAGGAAGTGCAAAACCAATTCTATTTTTCAGTAATCTCTTCTCCTCAGAAGAGAATGGTTCTCAGTCTCAAAAATTGAGGGATATATGCAAAAATCTAATACCAAAAATGATTTCAGAAAACTATGCTGAAAAACTCAGGTAAGTAATTACAAAGGAAGAAATTATACAAATCATCCAGACTTTTAGTCTTTATAAATCTCGGGTCCAGATGGCTTGCCAATTGAGTTCTATAAGAAAAGTATAAATTGGATCAGTGAGGACTTGTGTCAGGTTTACAAGAAAGCAATAAATAAGGGTTCTCTAGGTAAGGTTATAAACAAAGTAATTATTAAACTAATTCCCAAAGATGGTGATAAGACCCTAATTAAAAATTGGAGACCAATTACATTATTAAATGTATCATATAAGATTCTAGTGAAGATTTAGGCTTTGAGATTGAGAGACATTCTCCCCTTGTTCATAAGTTACACCCAAATTGGGTTTATTAAAAGAAGATATATTTTAGAGAACTTGATAACAAGTTGGGAAGCTATGGATTGGGCAAAAGGCTCCAACCAAAATATTGGAATGCTTCTATTTGATTTTAAGAAGGTATATCTATTGGCATTTGGTTTCCCAAAGGGTTTTTGTAAATTGGTTAATACGTTATTGCAAGATGCAAATGCACAAGTAGATATAAATGGGGCTTTGACAAAACAAATTTCTCTCCAAAGATTGATAAGACAAGGATGCCCCCTAGCCCCTACCCTATTTGTAATTGCTTTTGAAGCCATTTTTTATTTTTTAAGGGAATCTATATCTAGTCCCAAAGTAAGGGGATTAAATCTGCCTAATGGAAGTGAATTGATGAATATACGCTTTGCTGATGACACAACCCTCTTTGTTAATCTTGATGAAGGAAACCTTTGATTCTTAATGCAAAAGTTGAATTTATTTTGTGATGCCTTGGGGGAAAAAATATCCAAAGATAAGTCTATAATGTTAAGTTGGGAACCCAACCCTCCTGATTGGTATAATAAGTACAAAATTAAGTGGGGTGGCCCAAGTAAGCAAGTTAGGTACTTAGGCATTCTCTTTGCAATTAATTGAAACTTGAAAGATATGTGGAATTGGGTAAAATTCAAAATTTATAGGAAACTTGATTATTGGAATAAACAATACCTTTCTTTTGCAAGAAGAATTCAAGTTTGCCAAAAAATTCTCTCTTCCTATACTCTGTACTATTCTTCAGTATGGCTATTTTGTAGCTATCAACTTGAAGAAATTCAAAAGAAAATAAGGCAGTTTCTTTGTTCAAACGGTAGAGACAACAAAAAGAAACATGCGGCTAGTTGGGATTGGTGCTTCTTAAATAAAGAAAATGGAAGACTTGGTTTAAAAGATTTAAAAAACAAGGTGTAGCTCTTACTATTACGTGGATCATTAAGTCATTAGAAGGAAATGAACCATGGAAAATTCTAGTTAGAAATAATATCTAGATTGCGGTATCTAAAAAGGAAAAAAATTGGAAATGCATCCCTATATGTGACCTAGTAGGAAATTTCCTTGTATCTCCAAATGGCTCTAGTGTATTCAAAACCATTTGGAAGGCATGGGAGAAAATAAGAAATCTCATAAAGAAGTGTGAAAAGAATGACAAAGTGATGAACAAGTGAGAGCAATTGAGCGAATTGATTATGAGGGAAGGCATGAATAAATACAAAGAAAGGTTGGTTATTTACCAACCTGATCGGGCATACCTGATCAACTACATTATAACTACGTAAGTAGTTATATATTATTATAATAATGATGTAATAAAAAAACTCTTCTAACACCCCCCCTTATTACATCATATGCCCAAGATACCAAGGCATGAAAGTTCGGAAAGCCTCAAACTTCACAGCTACAAGTGATTTGGTAAAAATGTTTGCACGTTGCTCTTGAGTCAGACAAAACTGGAGTTGTATATTCTGTTGCTGAACATGCTCACGGATATAATGGCACTGAACCTCAATATGTTTGGTACGCTCATGAAAGACCAGATTGTGAACAAGCTTCAACACACTCTGATTGTCGCAGAACAAAGTGGTAGGACCTGTATCAGGAACACCCATACATGTCAAAATGCGATGTAACCATATCGCCTCACAGATAGCCCCCCTTGCGGCACGATATTCTGCCTTTGTGGAAGAGCGAGCAGCAATGGTTTTCTTTTTGCTCCCCCAAGAAATTGGACCAGATCCCAGAAAGAAAATGAAGCTTGAAGTAGACTTCCTATCATCCACTGAACCTGCATAGTCCACATCCGTGTATCCATACAATGAAAAATCGACATTCTGCTTATATTCCAGGCCATATGCCACTGTACCATAGATGTACCTCAAAACCCTCTTTGCTGCCTTCCAATGAACAACCTTAGGTTTCTGCATAAACCTAGAAAGATTATTGACAACAAAATTGATATCTGGCTTGGTATAGGTTAGGTAGATGAGACTCCCAATCAATTGTCGATAAAGAGTAGCATTCACTTGAGCAGATGGATCATGGCGTGAAAGTTGCAAACTGGTCTCCATAGGGGTCGACATAGGTTTGCAATCTTCCATGTTGAATCTCTCGAGCATTGTCTTGGCATACTTCATTTGAGAAACATATATCTAATTCTTCTTTTGCCACACTTCAAGTCCAATACAATAATGCAGGAGCCCGAGATCTGGCATGTCAAACGATTGTTTGACATCATTCTTCGTTGCATCAAGCATCTGCGAAGAACTTCATGTGATGACCAGATCGTCGACATAAACAATCAGAATGAAAATCTCCCCCCCTTGTTCTTTGAGGTAGAGATTGGGATCATATGGATTCCTAATGAATCCATGGTTAAGGAGATGTTCATCGATCTTGATATACTAGGCTCGAGGAGCCTGTTTACGATCTTGATATACCAGGCTTGAGGAGCTTGTTTAAGACCGTAGAGGGATTTGATGAGTCTGCATACTTTGTGTTGCTGCCCAGGTGCAGCGTATCCCTCTGGTTGAGTCATATAGACTTCCTCCATGAGATCTCCATTAAGGAAGGCGCTCTTGACATCCATCTGGTGAACTTTCCACCTAAACTGCGTTGCCATAGCCAATACCGTACGGATAGTCTTAATCTTTGTTGTAGGGGCAAAAGTCTCATCATAATGAATGCCTTCCTTTTGTGCATAGCCCTTAGCCACAAGTCAGGCCTTATACTTGTCAATACTACCGGCTGCTTTGTATTTGATCTGGAAAACCCATTTGTAGCCAATAGCCTTCTTCCCTGGTGGAAGATCAACAAGTTCCCATGTATTGTTCCTTAGAAGTGCCTAATATTCAGCATCCATAACATCTTTCCAAGGTGGTGACTCAAGAGCTTGCTGCACTGTTTCAGGTTCAGAACTCTGCATAACTGTACACATAAGGGCCATATTCACCTCACAAGACTTGCTGTGAGTCTTAGGCCAATGAAAAGATGTGTCAACAATGACATTATCTTTAGCATCCTTGATTGTGGCATGATACCACTTAAGAATCTTTTTGTGTACAAAAGATGAGGATGGAGGTGAGTGAGGAGGAAATTTGTCCAATGGAAACAAAATGTCATCAAAAGTCTCTTCATGAACTATCTTCTCTTCATCAAGGTCCTTCTCTTCTGCAACTTCCTCATCAGCAGGTTCAAGTAACTGTGGTGCTTGGGAGCACACAAGTGATGGAGAGGAAGAGGTGTTGCTGCCAAAGTCCTCATTAAAGACTACATCCTTGCTAATGTGCACCTTTTTGACTGTATTCATAAGACGATATCCCTTCAATTCAAAACTGTATCCAAGAAAGATGCACTATACAGACTTAGCATCCAATTTTGTTCTCTGAACCTTGGGGACGTGCATGAAGGCAGTACATCCAAACACTTTGAAATGTGAAAGAGAGGGCTTTCTTCCAGTCCAATATTCTTCTGGTGTGATATTATCAAGCACTTTGGTGGGTGCCCAATTCAATAAATACACTGTTGTGTGAACTTCTTCAACCCAGAATGCAAGAGCAAGATTTACATCCTTCAACATGCATCTCACCATTTCAACAATAGTATGATTATGCCTCTCTGCAACACCATTTTGTTGCGGCGTATGTGCAGTGGTCAGTTGTCTCTATGTTGCATGTTTTTGCAAGTAAGCTCCAAATTCTTTACTTGTTGTTGTACCCAAACCAAATTTTTTGCTTCATCAAGGCATTTTGCTTAAAATAGTTTAAACCTTGCTAAAATGATGTCAAATACAGTTTTTGGGCAATATCAAGCATGGAGTTTTGTTAATGTTTTGTCAGTCAAAGGCAATATCCATTGATCAAAACCTGAATCAGAGACTCAGAATAAGGCATTTCACAATGGAGGAGCATTTCACGACGACGATTATACCTTTGTATGGTCATTTCAGTGGCTAGGACGAAGATTTCAGTGGTTAAGTTTTGAAGATTTCTCAAGAAAAAGCAAAATTGCGCCTCTGTAGCCCAGGGGCGCCCTTTTTTTTTGAAGGCTTAGATTTTGTGGTAAATGCTCATGAATACAGTCAATCTCTTCAGAATTACTCCAGTTATTCGATGAGCTATCCTGCGAGGCTATCTGAGACTCGTGACTTCGGTAACTGACATCAGAAGTTGAAGATTCTAGAAGTTGCAGTTTGCAGAAGCTTGTCACTTTTTAGCTTTTGTGCCCCTGTAGCTCAAGGGCGCACCTCTTAAAGGGGGTTAGATCTTGGTATTCCTGATGGTTGATGTATTCGATCTCTTCACGACTAGTCTGCCTATCCGACGAGCTATCGAATGCAGTCATCCGAGTCCTAGAGCTCTGACAGTTGGCATCAGAAGATGAGATTACGAAGAGAGTTCATATCACAGAGCTTCCTCAAATGGTGGAATTGTGCCCCTGTAGCTCAGGGGCGCCCTTCAAAATCACCCTTGAGATGATTGAGTTTGCAGACGAGGTCTTCCAGACATCTGTGCTACTCTGTTCGGTTTCACAACGCATTAGTTAGCTTGTCAGTCCGATATTCTGAGAGATCGTACCAGAGATTTAACCAGGGACGTAATTTAGCGAGCGGAGAAACATGTAAATTTCATTGTACTTCTGTAGGCCAGGGGTGCCTAGCCTTTAGGCCTGTCAGATGAGGTTATTGACATTCAAAGTCTTCACGGGACTTGAGCGTAATTACTCCATCTATCCAACGAGCCCAGCCGTTAGCCTTCGGGATTTGGAAAACGCTCGTACGTGCGAGGTCTTTGTGAAATACTGTAAAACGAAGACAACTCAGAAAATGGCTAAGTCTGGTCGTCATTCCATCTTGGGAAAGGCGCCTTTCTTTTTGAGGTCTTAGAAGTAGTTTTCTTGCTTCGTCCCCTCCAGAGATGTCTCTCGTAGATCCTTTTGGCTACATGTTGATACTAACGGTGCTCAAATCAAGCCATCCCAACTCCAGATATCAGAGGTCAAAGTAGGGCATCTGGTTGAGAGTTGGACTTTCGTCAAAATGGTGTTTGTGCCTTTTCAAGCCAGGGGCGCCTTTACTTTTGGGGTCCTTAATGCAGCTTTCAGATGCCTTGCGTATATTCGTTGGATGTGGAATACTCCTAGCCATGTAGTGAGCTTGTTTGCCAGTCACCAGGGTTCACTGTTCATCGTTAGCAGCTGTTTGAAACGTCAGATGGCAAAATGGAGAAATGGTTGTCTGACATCTGAAAATCAATTTAATCAAGGGCGCCTAATTTTTTGAGGTGTTAAATGATGGATTTTGCAGTGATGACTCCCAATAGACATTTCTTCCTTGCTCTGCAGGCTTCGCAATGAATACACTTGCTCAGTCTCAGCATCATCTGGTCACCCAAAAATCAGTGTCGAAGATGGCCAGTTATAACTTTGTAGTCAACTACAAAATAGGAAGTTATTAAAAAATGTGATATCTTGAGCAAATGGACGCCTATGAGGACAAATGAGAACTTTTTGAAATCAGTGAAGTTTGCTGGACAATTCCAAATGCTTTACGGGGTTTGTCAACTAAATAAAATAATATTAAATTTTCAAATTGCATGCCAGCATGAAAGGTGGCGATTTTGTCCAATAAACTATTTTTGGCGCCCCTTTGTGTTGTAAGATAAAATTCGCATGTGGTTGGCAACTGAATATTATTTTATTATTGTTATTCCGGACTCCGACTCAGTGTCAGTGTAACTGGAAGGGGTCCAATCAGAGGCTTTCTATTTCAGTCATGGTTTTAAATCTTGTAGTCAACAATATGGTGCAAATTCTCTTTATTTAAGCATGGCGCCATCATTAAACAATCATTTAGCTTAAGCAAAATTCGTATTTCTTCAGAGCAGAGGCGAGTTTTCACAGGTTGGGCGAATTTATCATCAGTTTCCAGTGGCGATTTCATCAAACAATTCTTTTTGCAGGTTTAAGTTCACAATTCTCAGCAAATTTGAAGAACAGGGGGCGATTTTCACAGAAGAACATATAAAAAACCTCTTTTTCCTCTTTGATTCTCAAATTTCTCTCAAAATTCAATTCGCATGTTCCTGAAGTTGGCAAATTTGACAAGTCTGATCATCTGGATCATTTCTATATAGCTTCCTCAAATTAAATTCATGTGCTTGAATTTTCAGGAATTTTTAACTCTAGAGCATCCGTTCTCGAGTTTCTAATTTTCTCAGCTGAAAATTCTTTGCATGGTCGAGTAGAAGTCAGATTTTTGCATTTCTGACGTTCTGGGTTATCTTAGAATATTTTTCTGTACAAAACCCATATCTCAGATTTTTCACCGAAAATAACTCTTCAATAGGCTATTTTTAGCCTCAGCAGGTTATTTTGAGCTTTCCAGAAATCTTATCAGAACATAGTCGAGTTCACAGTCAACAGGCGAGTTTTTCAAAATGCAGTACACTCAGCTCAAATACAGGACCAAATCAGTCCTTACTCACGACTCATCGAGACAGTTGAGACGAATCTTCACAAGGTGCTGCCAGAGGCAGTCCTAGATCGAGTCAAGATCAGAGATTCGATTATTCAGAACATTCAGCAGTCTGGGTTATTGGAGGCCGCTTCCATACCTATCTTCATTCATTGTGTTGAGTTCGTGATGTCTTGTATTAAGCATTACAACTCTGCTACTCGTGAGATAGTGTCAGTAGATGGATGAGTTATTTGCAGTCTCAAGCCTTTGGACATTGAAAGAAGTTTTGGTATTCCTCAACACCCGAACAGTCTAGTTATTTCTATGGAGCAATGCGAGCATGCATTTAACGCTAATGTGGACAAATGCCAGAGTAAAATGGCAGAAAGATGGTTAAAGCAAGCGAAGAACAAATTGCCAAACAATGTGGGTCGTGGTGAGTACAAGGATGAGTACTCGATTCTAATTACACTCCTGAATCGTGTCTCAAGTCAATCATATGCAAATCTTTTCCAGCCTTGGATGTATTACATCATTGGTCGCATCATATCTGGGTAGGAGCATTATGCCTGGGCATCCTTCATCAACGATGTTATCCACAAGCAGATCACCGATTTCTTAGTTGCTCATGAGTTTCACACGTGTTCTTATCTCGTGTACTTGATTGCTTATCAGGGTCAGTTTCAAGGACTAAACACCGTGGGCATTCTCAGTGTTTCACTATTATGATCAGTTTGAGTTCACTAAGGCTGAACGTCATTTCAAGCGTGTTCACAAGGCTTTTCTGACTTATACAGTGAGAAATTTGGATTGGGAGTTGCACGGTCATATCTCAGCAGTTGCTAGAGCAGCGATGGATGGTTGGGCGGATTAGTTTATTCAGTTCCCGACATACACTTATATCCGAGTATATGGATTTCTGGGGAAATCCAGCTATGCTTCCACGTTATCCTTCGGATAAGGCGGTTTTATGGAGTTGGAATTGGTTGCATGATGTTCATTGTCATTTGCGTCGCAAGCATAGACCAGCTGCCAATTTTCCTTTTCAGTTTGGAATATATTGGTGCAAGACGGCAGTTGATGCCAAAGCTGTAGGACAAGAGCTCGAGAAATATCATCTCAAGTATCTTGTTGAGGTACGTGCCTATGATCTTTGGGGTCATTACACAACTCGCCTTGCTGGACGCGCATATCATAAGCCTTCTATGGAGGATTATTGGGCAAATTGCGTGGATGACTTCGAGGTTCGCAGACGTAGCTATGGCCGCTTCTCTCTCTCGCAGATTTCTTGTTCTTGTCAGAAGATGTGGGAGGTTTATCAGATGATGAGGGGGAGGTTCTTCCTCAGTTTTTCAGAGAGCAGGTTGACACACAGCCGCTGCCAGCAGTTGATTGGTATGCCAAGGAGTACGCAACAGTAAAGGAGAGGTCAAGTAGATTTATTCAGAACAATATACTTTACCTCGACAGCAAGAAGACCAGGAGGGTAAGTGTGCCTAGAGCAGAGCCGCTAGTGGTGGATCCTTCGCTACCTTCCTCGTCGAAACCTAAACAGAAGAAGAGGAGTAACCCTCCTAAGAAAGGTCAAGCGCCAAACAATTCAAAAGGCAAAGCGCTTGCCACTGATACACACACAGAGCCTGACAGACAGCCTATCACAGAGCCAGTTCAGAGGCCAGTTCAAAGTCCGCCAGTGCCTGAGGTTTAGCCTCAAGTTTCTATACCAGTTCCGGGGCAGTCACCAGTCCCAATTCACATTGAATTGGATTTAGATTCCCCATCTTGCAGTAGTTTTTCTACATATTCACTCTCGTCACAACCTCCTGTTGCTAGTACAGATCCTTCCAGTAGCATTAGCCAAGATCAGTCTTGGATTGAAAATCAACTGGGAAGGAAGAGGAGGCAGCCATCCTATGTCCTTAATCATTCAAATTTTGATCAGGTTTACCAGGATGCGCCAGACAAGAGGATCAAGAACATGGTCCACGTGGAGAGGAATAATGACATGGAGATCGTCGTTGAGACTGCTATACCTCCATAGGGGAAGAGCTTGGACGAGTTGGAATCTCAGGACTTTGAGGTTATCACAGTCAACCTTGGTCGTAGCACACGCCAGACTCAGGTTGATCTCCTACAGGTTGCTACAGACAGTGCCAGGGATAGAATGTTGAAGGACGGAGAGGATAAGGCAGCCCTCAAGGCTGAAATCAGACAGCTTTGTTAGTACTTTTCTAGCCTTGTACACAAGTCAGATGTCACCGCCACACTCTCGCTGATGCTTGAGCCTCCAGCAGAACAAGGCCAACTTAATCATTTAGTTGCATATGGCAAGCGTTTGGATGAATGGGAGAAGGAGTTCGTTGCTAGAGGCCGTTCTATGCTTACAGAGTTATATCAGTTGCGGTACAATGCACAAGAGCTCTGTTTACGTCTCCAGGATGAGGAGCGAGACATGGCGATTAATAGACCCCGGGACGAGATTATGATTGCTCACCTGAGTATGGCATATGAATCAGTCACAGATGCAGAAGATAAAGAAGCTATCTACTCTTGGAAAACACAGTTGGTTTTCAAGGCAAAGATAGAGGAAACAATGGCGTCAGAGTTGGCTGAGAGTAGAGAGCACATTACTAGTGCACTCCGGTTTGTGAGAACCTTAGTATCTCGCTTATCGTGCCGATATCAGATCGAGGGTGGTGTTTACGTTGAGCTTACTGATGTGCAGTCAGAGCTCCTAGCATTCATTCATACTATTTTCAGTGGGGAGACCGTTGGCTGTAAGATTAATCAGCTTACAGTCATGTCAGTGTTGTTCGATGAAGCAACCAGGAGTAGAGGTGAACTTCAGTCCCATATTATAGTTGGTGAGGACATGCTGCACAGGCATACCATTCTTCGACAGAGTATTAGAGCTCCAGATGGTGATGCAGTTAACAATCTCGTTGAGGGATTGGTTGCTCGAGATCACGATCAGTAGACTTCAGTTCCCACTTCTCAGAATAGACATTATACACAGGAGTTAAACTTGGCATTACCTTTTCAAGTTAACTTGCTGTCTCATCTCATGCATATCTATTCTGAGATCAACTTTATTCACTTGGAGTTTTATTTAGGGTTTACGTTAACTGATGGTAGTGTTCTAGTTAACATGTTTTCAATAAGGACGTGCATGCTTGCACAATTGTCCATTTTTAGATTAGTTTGTGTCGGTTAACTGACGGTAGCTTTCTAGTTAATTGTATAGTTTCCTTTATTAGGGTTTAGCAATAAATCTTGCATGCATTGCAAGACTGTAGTTGACTCAAGGTGATTTTAGGGTTCCCTACACCTTTTGATGTCTATAAATAAGAGCTTTTGCTCATTTGTACATAACTTTTGCACGAGAGAGAAATATATGCTATGCCTACCTTGCCTGTAATATTGCTCGTTCTGTATCTGTTCATGAGTATTTACTATTGTGATGAATTGTTATGCCACTTGGGTTTCATGCAATTATGATGGTGAATTCTTGCTTTAGTTAGATATAGTGGCTAGTTGATCATAGATTGTATGCGTGTCTCGTCTATGCAATTTATTATCCTAGTTGGCTATCCTTCATGTTTTTTGTTCAATAAACTCGTTCAGATTGAGCTGATAGATGTGCCACCTTGCCTTCAAGTTGAGAATCTGTTCTTGGTTATCGTGTGACGTGTGTGGAATAAACTTATTCAGATTGAGCCGATAGTTGTGCCACCTTGCCTTCAAGCTGAGAATCTGTACTTAGTTTATCGTATATTGTTGTTTCCAATAAGCCTATTCAGACAAGCAGATAGTTGTGCCACCTTGCCTTCATGTTGTGAGTCCGTACTCGGCTTATCGTCATATAATCATTCCTGCTCCATTTCCTCATGCTCTGAGTTCTTGACGGGATTGGATAGTTTAAGTTACTTAGTTTTGTGAGTTGTAGTTAAGCGAAACCAGAAAATACTTAGCAGCAACGTATAGAGTTTTCGTGAAAGCCTTGTACCTCTACAGCTGAGACAAAAAGACAGGATATAGTTTAGATTACTTTTCCCTTTTCAAGCATTATTGTCAAGCACAACGAGGGAGCTTCCCCTCCTAATTTGAAGAGCACTCATTGCGTAGTGTGCATAGCTGTCCGTACCAACTCGCACTTCAGAGGTGTTAGTTGTTATGCCAACACTTGTGAATTCCCCCCCTCGATCTGAGTGTAAGGCATTGAGAGACTGACCAGATGACCATTTTGCAAGAGTTCTAAACTCCTTGAATTTCTCCAATGATTCATGCTTGTGAGCCAAACAATAGATCCACATTTTTCTTGCATAATCATCCACAAAGAGAAGAAAATACTGGGCATTCTGATGACTGCAAGGCATAGGTCCGCAGAAATTGGTGTGAACCAATTCTAAGGGACTGGAGGCTCAATTTTCTGCAGTAGGAAAAGGAGCCCTATGTTGTTTCCCAGCAAGACAATGCGAGCAGATAACTTCTGATTTTTGAATGGGGGGAAGTCCTCTTACCATATTTCTCTTACTCAATGTAGGAAGATAACCAATACTGAGGTGGCCAAATCTTCTATGCCAGAGAGTTGTGGATGTGTTGGTTTTTACTACAAGGGCTTGATCTTTATTTGAAACATCAATCAATTGAAACATCTTTCTTGCCCCTGAAGCACTAGCTACAACTGCTCCATTGCGAGTTTTGTCTTTGATAAGACAAAGTTGCTCACCATTGAGTTGATCAAATTCAACTTGCAGGTTGTGCTCAAGTAATTGACTTACTAAAAGTAGGTTCTTAGTGAGCCCAGGTACATACAGAACCTTCGTAAGTCGACATGTATGAGTTCTCAATGGAAGGGAAATATCACCAATTCCCTAAAATTTATATGAGGTATCATCACCCAATGAAACATGCCCATAGGAGGTGGGTGGAGTTAAGGCACAAAACCATTTTTGTTCCCCTGTCATATGCCTGGATGCATTAGAATCAACATACCAGACTGAATTGGTAGTTGTGGAAGCCTTTGTTTCTGCAACATATAGAAAATCTTCTTCATCTAAGTTACATGTTGATGCAACATTGCCTTGTTGTTTGTTGGGCTTTTTCTGCCAATGGGGATTCTTCTTCTTATCCCCCTGGAAAAATTTCTGTGGCTTTTTGCTATTGGATTCACTATTGGCATAGGAGTTATACTAGCATTCTTTGAGTTCATGACCCTTTTTACCACAAATAAGGCATTTTTTTTTCTTCTTGGAAGAGTTGTCTTGACTTTGGTTTGATTACCCTAATGGACCACTTTGACGATTAGGTTGTTTTCCCTTTTGCTTTTCTACTAGGGCCTGATTGTCTTGAGTGTCGGTCTCACCAAACATTGCTTCTTCCTATTGAAGCAAGCTAACTAGTTCTTCAAATGAAGTTGTTTTATGTGCCACATTTAAACATATAACAAACACTCTGAACGAACGGGGTAGTGCTCTCGGGACTATTGGTACGAGAGAGTCATCTGTGACTTCTTCCCCTAACGCTTGAAGTGTAGTTCTCAGTTCAACAACTCTTCTAAAGAAAGTTTCTACCGTCTCACCATTTTGCATTTGGAGACAATGCAATTGGCGCTGCAGATGAAGGATTTGGTTCTTGTTTTTAGCCTCAGATAGTTTAGAGGCGGTCCCAAGCATCTTTTGTAGAGGTTGCAGTGCAAATGCGAGGTTGAACCTCATCTGACACACTAAACAGGATGATTAATTTGGCTTTTTGGTTGGCCTTGTCAAACTTATTTTGATCATCACTGACTGTTGTTAATCTAGTTGTGTTTCCCGAAACAATGTCCCAAAGGTCTTAAAATTCTAATTGCATTTGGACTTTGGTTTTCTAGGCAGCATAGTTTTCACCCTTTAGGAGTTGGGAGTCAGGTAGAAGGAATTTAGGTGCACTAGGAGCCATTTCAATTTTATCTGGATTACCCTGATAACTTCTATCGAACTCAAAACTCTAATTTTGTCTTTCAAACAATATAAACAACATATGCTCCAAATTTTGAAATTTTAGTGCAACAAAATACTTTTACTCTTTCCTGTTAAAAGAAACAATGTGAAGAAATTTGCACCTTCCAATAATTTGAAATCTGCACAAATTCCTTTTCTGCAACGCTTCAGCAAATCAATTTGTGCCTCTCCGTTTCTTTCACATGTTTAGATGAGTCCTGTCTGCCAGGCGATCCAGATTTTTTTTTTCCACGCGTTCAAATTTTTGGTTCCATCTCTCAGTCATTGTCGGCGCCTCTTTCAGAATAAATTCGGCAAAGCTCTTCCCGATAGTAGAATACCTCAATGTCTCTTTTAGAATAAATCCAGCAAAACTCTTTCCGATAGTAGAATGCCTCAACATCTCTTTCAGAATAAATTCGACAAAGCTCTTTCAGATAGCAGAATGCCTTGACGTCTTATGGTAGCAATCGTTTCTTCCAAAAAGAACCGGAGCATGGCTTTCTCAGCAATTGACCTTCAAAAAATGCCAAAGTGTGAAGAATTCCTCAGCAATCACCGATAGGGACTTCTTCAAAACATTATTTTTAACCTCTCGATTTAATGCACAGGCTCAGAATATAAATCGCTCTAATACCATGATGAACAAGTGAGAGCAATCGAGTGAATTGATTATGAGGGAAGGCATGAATAAATACAAAGAAAGGTTGGTTATTTACCAACCTGATCGGGCATACCCGATCATCTACATTATAACTACGTAAGTAGTTATATATTATTATAATAATGATGTAATAAAAAAACTATTCTAACACAAAGATCAAAATAAAATGTGTTAATAGTTCAATATGGTGGAACTTGAACCATAAAAAAAAGCCTCTTGCATCAAGGCTGCTCGGCTAGAGCATGGGCAAAGAAAGGTATTAACTGTTTCAAAGACATTTTATGTAATGCACACCTTAAATCTTAGACTACTCTAAGCACTGAGTATGATCTGCCCCCTACACAATGGAGAACATACTTAGTACTAAGAGATTTAAGCAAAATTTTACAATTCCTTGTCAATATTAGATCTTGCTGTGATACTTTGGCTGGTTACAATTGGAAGGATGGCACAAAACTCTTCAATCTGAAACCCAAAACCATATATAAAACGACGTGTGAATCAAAAGCTATAGTTGAGCATGTAAATAAATTTTGGAACTCTAAAATGGAACAATTCTTTTAAGTGGAATTGGAACAATGTATTAGGACCAAATAAAGCGTGATCTAAATGGCTGCTGTTATTACAAAAGCTGCCATATTCTCTTTCTACTTCAAAATTGGAAATTTGTAACCTGTGTAGAAAACCTGAAAATATTGCTCATATTTTTTTGATTGTTTCTTTGCAGAAGAAATATGGTATATGTTTTGTGTGGATTTGGGTGGTTGGGGGGAATTAGGGAAGATTAAGGAACAAGAAATTCTATTTGGGCAAATAAATGGAGTTGAAAAACTTGATAACTTGTTCTAGCTGTTATTATTTATTGAAATATTGTGGTTTTTATGGAAAGTAAGAAATGAGGAAAAAATTCAAGGCAAAAATAGAGTACTTACTGAGTCTTCCAAAAGACTCATTTTTTACAATATTCTATGTAGGTAATAGTGACAATGGAGATATCAAAGGCAAAATTTGTAAAATTAATGAAAGATGGTAAAATAGAAGTCAGCAAGAGGGAGATTAAATATGCGAGACATTGGCCGTTTAACATTGACGATAACATTCCCTTCAGAGAGAACTACTTGGACTTCCAAAGGAAATACAACAAAAAATACAAACTGGAAACATTGAAGAAGGATCTTGGACTACAGGGGGGTCCAAGGTTTCATGTGAACCAAGATGAAGACATGACGGTAGAGGTGGTGAGAACCAACACAGATATATCAGAGATTGATCCTCCATTCGGCTACTTTGAGACGGATAATTGTAGTGAAAGCATGGATTTATATAATGGATCCTCTTCAAAATCTGTTAGAAGCTTGTGTAATGTCCCCAATTTTTATTAAGTCAGCATTGTAATTAAATAATTAATTTTTAAGTTGTCGAAAAAGATTAAATTAAAAAGACACTAATTATTTTAATGGTGCAAAAGTAACTTAAGTTCTATAAAAGTTAAAGTGAATTAATTAAGTTACTTTTTGGGTGAATTCTTAAAAGACTAAAATTAAAAGAAGGAAAAGGGGGAGAATTCAAGAAGGTGGTGAGGAGTTACAAGGAGGAAGTGAATAAAAGTTTTGGATAATTCTTTTGCAGGCATGCTGGTTTTGGTTTTGGAAAACAGATATTTGTTGGTTCAATAGAGTTCACCATAGCCTTTTGGAGGACAAAAACCCTTTGAAGGAAGATCAACTTCGGTGGTGAGATTATCCACCCTGGTTGATAATTGGTTGAATCACTTAGATTTTGCAGCTAGTTTTAGCTATTGAAGTTTGTTGAAATTGGTGATGTCTATTTTCAAGACAAATTTTAGAGTTTGAATGGCGACACCACGAACATCTGAGGAAGATTAAATATATTTCCTTTGCGGTTTAAGTTCTGCAGCATTATCTTAGAATTCAAGTGGGTTATAATAACAGGTCAGACGGGATGATAATATTATTTATTCACAATCTTTATCGCTGCTTAATTGTGAAGAATTCAGAAAAGAAACATTAAGCATATACTGAGAAGATTTATTATCAATCATTTCTATTGCACATCTCCAGAAGAGGACGTGATGGGCATTTTGAAGAAAATAAAAGGAGAGGGTAATTTACATTGATGTTGGGTGTTACAAAGTCGTGGAAGCTATAAAGTATATTTTACAGTATTGTCAATTTAGTCATATTATTCATCTCAACTGTGGGTCTGGAAAGAGAACAAACAAAAGTTTAAAATATTGAGGAATTCTAACGCCATATCTTTGAAACCACTGATTATTATCGTCTCTCATATTAAGTCCAAGGCTTTGAAACAATATCGGCCTCTCTTCATAAGAAGCTTGTGCTAGTTTGGAACGATTACTGTTTGACGTAGAGTTACCTACGTGGATAAATCAGAAGGAAGCGGGTGATAAAGCTGCTTACTCTCCTTTGGAAACGCCTCTACAAGGTTATCCACTAGAGATATAAATGACAGTGTTATATATTATGGCCGATAGTTTTCAAGCTTCCTATCGCAGTATGCAATATCATAGTCACAGTTATTAATGAATTTGCAGCCTTTGTCTTCTAGCTGCATCTGTGAAGTAGTCGTAGTTTACAACTCTTGCATTTTTCTGAAGACTCTTACTACTTCTGTCTCCTTTATTATGGTCAAATGTCTTTGTGAGAAGAATTGCGTCCTATTGGAACGATTGATGATAATGTTGCTGCTGTAACATCAAAGTGAGTGAGAGAAATGTGTGAAAGGAGGAATCTAAAGGAAGGATATTATATAGTTTAATGTTTCTTGTTAACTCTTGAAGATAGGCGTTACATTGGTAAAGTGTGTTATCATATTCCTGAAAAAGAGTCGGGTTTGATAATGTATTATCATTGAAAAACTCAGATGGCGTGGCATTTGATTAATCAAAGAATGGCCAACAATATCATTTTAAAAGAGACTATAGTTGGACTGTCCAGGTTGGCGTAAGAAGCAGCAAAAGAACCATCGTGACATAGCTAGTGAAATATGTTTAGAAGTATACAGGTGAAGATTACTTTTAATAGCTGCAGCCTTAGTTATTCATAACTATCCGTCATTCAGCCGTTCCATGGGCATTAAAGCTATATTTAAATTGGTAGAGTTGTATGCTGACTAAGGCACTGCCATATTCCTTTAAGGAGTGGGATGCCATATTTAAGAATAGCGACGATAAACCTCTGGAAAATTTCGGCTCATCCTTAGCAGTTTACAAATACCAAAACCTGTGCAAAGTAAGTCATATCTTCTAGCTGTCAAAGTAATGTTGAAGTGGACCTCAGAAAGGACAAACTATGGTGGTAAAGGGAGTCGTAATAAACAAAGGGAGTAAATTGGGCCAATGCAATCATTTTAAGTAAGCTCTTTGCCAACAATTGGAGATTATAAAGAAAGTGTTGCTTGTTGGCAGTTGCACAATATGGAGGACTGTGCCAGCAACAGAGGTTGATGAATTCTCATAACTTGTGCCATCCCTTCTTGGTATGGGCGCTGCTACAGGTAGCAATTAATTTAAATTCATTCTGAAGGTTTGTTGTGAACGTTTATTTACTGAAACTCCAGAGTATTGTGGCTTGTTACCATACTGAATTAGAAGAAATAAATATTCTAGCTGTGAATATTCTGAATTATCTTTGGCATTGCTATTGTTAAGAGAAGTTGTCCATAAACAAGTAAAATCTACTCTAGAGCAAACTGTTGCAAAACTGTTTGACGAAATGCCCAGACACATATTTGGTTGGAAACAAAAAAAAAGTTGCCTGGTAACTTAGCCTGGGTCATTATAGCTTGATGATATAGTACAGTAATAGTTGAACTCATGAATTTTTGGCCTTGCATGGAAGCTATAACTCTGATATATCATGTCAAAATCTGATGTATAAGTATTTTTGTTATTGATAAACTATTTATTATACAATTTTTAAAAAAAAAAAATTAAAATTAAAATTTTATAATATATATATCTATGTATGTATGTATGTATGTATGTATGATTTTTATGTGTTTTTTGTATGTATGTATGTATGTATTGTTGTACCCAAACCAAATTTTTTGCTTCATCAAGGCATTTTGCATTTTAAAGTCTAAATCTTGCTAATTTGATGTAAAACACAGTTTTGGGCAATGTCAAGCATGGAGTAGTTGTCAATAGTTTGTCGGTCAAAGTCAGTTATATTGAACAAAACCTGAAGCAGAGACTCAAAATGAAGATCTTCACGACGAAGGAGCATCTCATGACGACATTTCATATTGCAGACGGTATTTTCAATGATCGAAGCAGAGTTTTTAAAGATCAAATCATGGAGATTTCTCAGAGGAAAAGCCCAAAAGCGCAAGTATAGCTCAGGGGCGCCCAACTTATTGAAGGTCAAGATTCTGGTTAAAATGTTCAAGCATCCAGTCAATCTCTTCAGAATTAGTCTGGCTATCCGTTGAGCTATCCAGCGAGGCGTTCCGAGAACCACAACTCCGGCAAATCGCGACAGAAGTTAAAATCCCTAAATTTTAGGAGATGAGAAATTTGTCTTTTCCAGGCAAAAGCGCGCCTCTAGCTTGAGGGCGCCCATCTTGAAGCAGGGGTAAATCTCGATAGTTTCGATGCCGGATGCAGTCAATTTGTTCACAACCAGTCTGCTTATCCGACGAGATATCAAGCGAAGTCATCCAAATCTCGAGTTCAGGTGGCAGTCGTCCAAAGATCAGCTTAAAATGGAGTTTTCACGTTTCTGCTTCTCGTTTTGTTTAGAATGCAAAGGATGGCATTATTTGCGGACGAATCTTCATAACATCAGTAGTATTCTAGCCTGGCTCCGCAACGCATCATTCAGCTTGTCGATCTGACGTTCCTGGTGGTCGTGGCGGAGATTCTACCAAGCACGTAATTTTTACGGGCAGACCATCAAATGATTTTCAGTGTATTTCCACAGTTCAAGGGCGCCTAGCCTTTAGGCCTGTCAGATGAGCCCGTTCGCGTTCGAAGTCTTCACGACTATTGAGCGTAATCAATTTATCTTTCCAATGAGCATAGCCGTCAGCCTTCAGCATTTGGCAGTTGCTCGTGCGTGCGAGGTCTTTGGTGTCATACTACAAAGTGAGGATGTCCAGAAAATGGCTAAGTCTGGTAGCGGTAAACATAAATAAAATACGCACTGGAGTTTTTGAGGTCTTAGAAGCAGTTTTCTTGCCTCAATACCTCCAGGGACTTCTCTTGAGGGCCCTTCTAGCTGTCCGTTAAAATAGATAGTGCCTGAATCGGGTCATCCCAGCTCCAGATGTCAGAGGTCAAAGTAGGGTACTCGGATGGAAGTTTGATTTTCGTCAAAATAACACCAGTGCAACCTAGAGCCAGGGGCGCTTTTGTTTTTAAGGCCCTTAACACAACTTTCAGGTGTCATAAATACAGCCGTTGGATGCAGAATGTCTCCAGTCATGCAGTAAGCTTCGTCTCGTATCAGCAGGGTTCACCGTTTGCCGGCAGCAGCTGTCTGAAGTGTCAGACGGCAGTTTAGGAAAATGGCTAAGTCTGGAACCCGTAAAGCAATTTAATCAGGTGCGCCTAATTTTTCAAGGGGTTAAACGATGGATTTTACAGTAGTGTCTCCCAGCAGACATTTCTTCCTTGTTCAGTAGGCTTTCCGATGAATTCTTCAGAACAGTCTCAGCATCACCCGGTCATCCGGAAATCAGTATCGAAGTTGGCCAGTCGTGACAGTGCTGTCAGCTATTAAATAGGGAGTTAGTAAAAAATGAAGTATCTTGAGCAAATGGACGCCTATGTGCTTAAGAGATGACTTTTCGGAATCAGTAAAGTCAAACGATGAATCTCATAGCTTCAACCAGTTTGTCAACTGAAGTTCAAAATATGCTTGTTCAGAAATGGTGATTTTCTATTTTTAGCGCCATTGCATGATAATAAGTATTTTATTATTATTTTCAAATTTGAACTTCTAGTCAGTGGCAGTTGAACTGAAAGGCAACCAATCAGAGGATTTCTATTCTGGTTAGGGTTTATGAATTCTTGCAGTCACAATTCAGTGCGAATTTCCTCTTATTTAACATGGCGCAAGCTTCATTGTTGATCACAAGCTTTCAAGAGAAATTCGATTTTCATTAAGGGCAAATTCATCCTTGAGTGAAATTCGTGATTTTCAATTGCAAGTTCATATCTTCAAAGAGAAATCGAAGTTATCAATTTTCAAAGCAACTTCAGAGAGTTCGAATTTTATCAAAGGGAATTCATATTTTTAAAAGATAAGTTCGTGGTTTCTCATAATTTCAAAGGGCGCATTTCAGAGCAATTCGCAAATCCTTCAGATCAAAGGCGTATTTAAACTTCAAGTTTCAATTGAAATTCGCAAGCCTTTCAAATATTCAAAGGCGTATTTCAATTCTCAAAGGCGTATTCCAATAATCAAAAGGCGAAACCTCAAATTTAATACAAATTCGTATTTTCTTCAAGGAAATTCGAATTTCATCAATATTCAAAGGCGCAAATTTCAAGAGAAAATTCGTGGTTTTCAATTCCAAGGCGAATTCCTCTAGTTAAAGGCAAAATCTACATCAATTCACAGAGGCGATTTTTCCTAACATATCTTTTTGCAGATCAAAGTTCACAATTGTCAGCAATTCGAAGAAATCTTGGGCGATTTTCACAGAAGAAGACTTCAAAAAACGTCTTTTTCATCCTTTGATCTCAGATTTCTCACAAAATACAAATTGCATGTTCCTGAAATTGGCGAATTTGGCAAGTCTCAGTATCTGGATCATTCTTATATAGTTTTCTCGAGTTAAATTTGTGCGTTTGATTTTTCATGAATTTTTAGCTTCAGAACATTCGTTCTCGAATTGCTAATTTTCTCAAGTGGAAAATCTTTGTACAATCAAGTAGAAGTTGAATTTTCGCAAATCTGACGTTCTGGGTTGTCTTAGAATTCTTTTCTGGACAAAACCCATATCTCGGATTTTTTGCTGAAAATAATTCTTCGAAAGGCTATTTTTAGCTTTCCAGAAATTTTGTCAGAATATAATCAAGTTCACAGTCAACAGGCAAGTTTTTCAGAATGCAGTTCACTCAGCTCGAATACAGGACCAAAACCGTCCTTACCCATGATTTCCGCAGGTTGGTTGAGACAGATCTTCACAAAGTATTACCAGAAGCAGTGCTAGACCCGGTTAAGATCAGAAGTTCAATCATTCAGAATATTGAGCAGTTTGGTTTACTAGAGGCTGCTTCCATACCTATCTCAGGTGCGTATTGAATTAAGTGATGGCTGCATTAAGCATTACAATTCTACTTTTCGTGAGATAGTGTCGGTTAATGAGATTGGTCATTTGCAGTCTCAAACCTTTGGACATCGAAAGGATTTTTGGCATTCCTCAACACCAGAACAGCCTAGTTGTTTCTATGGAGCAGTGTGCGCAGGCATTTGATGCTGATATGGACAAGTGTTAGAAGAAGATGGCAGAAAGATGGTTAAAACAAGCAAAGAACAGATTGCCAAACAA
>VDFB02325628.1:25870-52309 GCA_007258455.2 Sequoia sempervirens
GGAAGAGGAGGCAACCATCCTATGTTCTTAATCATTCTGATTTTGATGACATTTACCAGGATGCGCCGGACAAAAGAGTCAAGAACATGGTTCACGTAGAGAGAAACACTGACATGGAGATTGTCGTTGAGACTGCCGTACCTCCACAGGGGAAGAACTTGGCTGAATTAGAATCTCAGGATTTTGAGGTTATCACAGTCAACCTTGGTCGCAGCACACGCCAGCCTCAGGTTGATCTTCACCACAAGGATTTAGCGGACGATTGCGGGGATAGAATACTAAAGGGCCGGAGGATAAGGCAGCCCTCAAGGCTGAAATCCGGGCGACTTCGTGGGTATATTTCTAACGCGTGCATGAACCGATGCCATTAGTACTCCACCAGATGCTTGAGCCTCAGTGAGCAAAGTCAACTCAATCCTTGGTTGCATATGGCGTTTGGAGAATGGGAGGAGGAGTTAAGTTGCTAGAGCCGTTACTATGCTTACGAGAGTTATATCGATTCTTGCGGTACAATGCCGCGTGAGCTCGAGTCTTAGATCTTGGGATGAGGAAAGAGATATGGCAATTAACAAACCCAGGGATGTGATTATGATTGCTCACCTGAGTGTGGCATATGATGCAGTCACGGATGCAGAGGACAGAGAGGCTATCTATTCTTGGAAGACACAATTGGTTTTCAGGGTAAAGATAGAGGACAGTTTAGCATCAGAGTTGGCTGAGAGTAGAGAGCACGTCACTAGTGCACTCAGGTTTGTGAGGACTTTAGTGTCCCGCTTACCGTGCCGTTATCAGATCGAGGGTGGTGCCTACGTGGAGCTTACCGATGTTCAGTCAGAGCTCCAGGCACTCATTCATACCATTTTCAGTGGGGAGACCATTGGCTGTAAGATTACTTTCGACTTCTGATCATGTCGACGATATTGACGAGGCAATGAGGTAGAGGCGAACCGATCTCGGATCCGCAGTGGTGAGGATATCTTTGCATCGACATAGCATTCTTGACGAGTCTCATAGCTCGAGATAATTGATCACGATCCAACAATCTGCGTTGAGGGGTTGATTGTTCGAGATCACGATCAATAGACTTTAGTTCCCACCTCTCGGGATAGACATTACACACAGGAGTTAAACTTGGTGTTACCTTCTCAAGTTAACTCGTTGTCTCATCTCATGCATATCTATTCTGAGATTAGCTTTACACACTTGGAGTTTCATTTAGGGTTTTTCGCTAACTGATGGTAGTCTTCAGCTTAACATGTTTTCACAAGGCGTGCATGCTCGCACGGTTGTCCATTTTTAGATTAGATGTTTCAGTTAAACTGAGGGTAGTTTCCCAGTTAATGTATAGTTTACTTAATTAGGGTTTGGCGCATAGCTTGCATGCATTGCGAGAACTGTAGATGACACAAGGTGATTTTAGGGTTCCCTACACCTTGATGTATATAAATAAGAGCTTATGCTCATTTGTAAATAACTTTTGCTTGAGAGAGAAATATATGCTGCGCCTACCTTGCCCTCAATATTGCTCTTTTTGGTACTTGTTCATGTGTCTTCACTATTGCAATTGATTGTTATGCCACATAGGGTTTCGAAAGATTGTAATGCTGAATTCTTTCCATAGTTTAGATATATCTGTTTGAACATCTTTATCATTGAAGTCAATTGTTATGCCACATAGGGTTCCAAGAAATTGAGATGATAAATCTGTTTTGTGTTAATTTACCATTGTGATCAATCGTTATGCCACATAGGGTTTCGAGAAATTGCAGTGATAAATCTGTTCTGTGAATCTTTATCATTATAATTGAAGGTTATGCCACATAGGGTTTCGTGAGATTGTGGTGATAAAGGCTGTTTGTGAAGACTTTACTTTTTCAATCGAGTGTTATGCCACATAGGGTTCCATAAAATTGTCTTGGTAAAGTCTTAAATCTGTTTTGTGCCCAATAAGCTGGTTTAAATTGAGATGATAGTTGCGCCACCTTGCCCTCAAGTAGAGAATTTAAACCCGTTTATCGTCAGTTAGTCAAACCTTGCTCCGTTTCCTCTCGCTCTGTTTTCCTGAGGAGATTGGATAGATTAAATTTAAGTTGTAGTTAGTAGATCTGCAAAACCAGAGAAAACTCAGCTGCAACGTATAGGTTCTTTCAAGAAAGCCTTGTGCCTCTGCTGAAACAAAAAGATAGGACATAGTTTTAGCTTATTTTCCTTTGCAAGTATATTTGTCAAAGCACAGAGGGAGCTTCCCCTCCATAATTTGAAGAGCACTCATTGCGTAGTGTACATAGGCTGTTCATAACAACTTCTACTCCAGAGGTGTTAGTTGTTACTAACATGTATGTATGATTTTTATGTGTTTTTGTATGTATGTATGTATGCATGATTTTTATGTGTTTTTTGTATAGACATACTTGCAACCTACATAATCCAATTTTTTTCCCCCTGTATGTATGTATGTATGTATGTATGATTTTTTATGTTTTTTTTGTATAGACATACTTGGAACCTACATAGTCCAATTTTTTTCCCCTTGTAATGTACCCATGTACTTGTACCTACATAGTCCAATGTATGATTTTTACTTGTACCTATTCTCGATGTATGTATGTATGTATGTATGTATACTTGTACCTATTCTTGATGTATGTACGTATGTATGTATGTATGTATACTTGTACCTATTCTCAATGTATGTATGTATGTATGATTTTTCTGTGTTTTTTGTATAGACATACTTGGAACCTACATAGTCCATTTTTTTTCCGCTTTTAATGTACCCATGTACTTGTACCTATTCTTGATGCTGATTCGGCAACTTAGTATATTGATATATCTAGTGCTTAACATTCTTATTACGTTCTTATGCTGGTTAGACAGATTTACAACTAGTTTTAGACCATTTTTTGGTCTTTAGTTATTGGAGTTCTTCTGGTACTCCTAAGTAGCTATTCCGACTTGCTTTACTTTTGAGTCCCATTGATCTACACTGGTCATTTGGGGACAGTGATTTAGTTTTCGTTATTGGAGTTTTTGTAGTACTCCTAAGTAGCTTTTCTAACTTCCTTTACTTTTGTGTCCCATTGATCTACACTGGTCATTTAAGGACATTGATTTAATTTTGTTCTTTTTTCTTTTCCTTTTCTTTGAGAGGTATTGTTATTAGTGCTTTTCCCACAGTAATACGAGCATGTAATCTAGTTGTCTGCTTGGACCAAATACTTCTGGATCTTTTGAGTTCCTTGAAGAAAGAACTGTACATCTTGATTCCTAACTTATTATTTCAATTTGTTGTTCAAAGGAAGTGCTCTGTTATTTGAATTTACATTTATTAATAGGTGCCATCTTTAAATAGTACTAAGGCATCTCCCACATTGAAACAGAGAGACACAAAATTGAAATGAAGGGTAGCTTTATTGTATCCAACCCAGGCAGAGAATCATAGTTCATTTTTTCTATGCAAAAATTTCCTATTACCTCCTAGTCTGTTTTATTAGAAGATATCTGATGTTAGTATCTGGGGAGCCACTCTTAAATTAATTCTTCTGTTTGAAATGCTATTCAATGCTAAAGTGGCCGGATTCTGGAGTAACTATATCGTATTTATCATTTTCTGGCTCTGTATATTTGTTTATGAGTGTTGGGGAAGGTGGAGGCATTGTAATGTTTAGGCCATATTTTTAAGAAGTCCAAGGGATAAACTTTGTTTTGTTTTGCTGTGCCAGTCATCCACTTGGTAAATGCAAGAAGGTTGATTAATGCATAAATCTTTCTGATTTTTGTTTTCTTGTGAATTTCAGGTATATGCTATTGGTGGGGAGGGAATATTGCAGGAACTAGAGCTCTGTGGCATTAAAGGAATTGGTGGCCCGGTACACCCTTCTGTCTCATTCTTTGATGATATAATATATACAATATTACAAATTGAAATAACGTAATTATCCACAAGTGCAAAGAGACATTCTAGATTATGGATACCAGTTTGCTTCATTAATATCAGAGCATAAATTTTATTAACTTGCCATACTTGATTTCATGAGTCCAGTAAACCTCTGTATCCTTTCTAAAAGAATTGTAACAATGTTTACAGTGTCATCCTTACTTAACACTATATCTCACAAATATTCCATCTGATGCTCATTAATCCATGACTAATTTCACAGAAAATTTGAAACTCATCATTATCCTGCCTTAACTTACAATTCCTTGAGTGGGCATGCTTATCCAAAGATTATAGTCAACATGTGCATATCCATCCAAAGGTGAGTGATTTGTTCCAAGGGAATATCAAGCAAACTGACAGTCCCTTTAGTTGCTCTGCTTATCCAATGGTCTCAGTCAATGTGTGCATATCCATCCAAAGGTGGGTGATTTGTTCTAAAGGAAAACACAATTTACAGTGCTAATATGGAGGGAAACAATAAGCTTTTGAATCAAGAGTAAAGGGAAATTGATTCTATTAATTCTTCAATGTAATGCCCCATTTACGACTTCCTCTTTTAGTTTGGGTTGATTTTGATACACTTACTATTTTAAGTAAGTGCTATATTTAGTAGGGGGTCTGGTACTGTGCTTTAGTCCTCGGTGAGCCTTTTCGAGCTCCTCTGTTTCTCTCTGGCTCAAGTTTTAGGGCGCAACTTACTATTTTTAGGACTTTCTAAAAATAGTAAGTCATCCAGGGTAGGCGGACCTGGTTAGGGTTATCTCTCAGCAGCATTTTTTTGTGGAGGCATTAGTTTCTATGGTTAAGACATTTAAATATTTAATCTCCCCTTCGATATTGGATTTTAATAAAGTACCTTTATATTTTAATGTTGAGGGGTTGTAAGGGGACATGTTTGTACCATGATGCCTAGTGCAATGACTTAAAGTCATTTTAAAGAGTTTAAAAGATAATTTATAATGCACTTTATTGGTGGACGCCTAAGGTGAGAATGGAGTTAATTTTTAATAAAGCTAATGTTGAAAATAAGATTTTAAATTGTATCATTTGAAAAACTACTTTTAACTTGGGCACCCAAGCTGGAGGAAGGAAAATAATTTAAAATGAATTAAAATCAAATGCTAATATAAAGTGGCATTGGGTTTTAGGGTGAACTGGTCGCCCTAATTTGAAGTCTCTTTAAAAACTTCATTTGAGGCTCTTTTTCACCATGGATGTTTTGACAACTTATTGAGGTGCTGCTGGTTTGATGCCAGAGGACTGAGAAAACGGATTCAAGGACGAAAACCATCGCTATCTTAGACCAGTTTCTACAGTGAGAGACTTGTTCAAGCTGGTGAAGGGGTGATTTCATTCAGAGGTCGCCATTTGAGCTTCAAGGATGCAGATTACAGACATTGAGATGAAGTCTTTTGATCATTTTTGATGTGGGGTTGTGTTTTTTTGGCTTGTGGAGAAATTGCTTCAATTTGGATAAGGATAAGTTTCATTTTGGTGTGTTTATTTTCAAATTTTGGGCACTTTGTTTCTGTCCCTGAATGTAACGCCCCACCACGCAACCCTAGGGGAAGTTGCAATTAACTACTCAAATGCAATTTTTTTTTTGTTTTGTTTAAGTACAATTAACATGAAAGTTCACTACCCATTGCCAACAACCCCTAAGGTTACGAGACTGAGTTTACTTAAACCCAAACAAGAAACATGAATTAAAATCATAACATTTAATTACTTAACAAATTAAATACACATACATTCCATACATGATAAAATTACATCAAAGGCATAAGAGATACCATATGTTTCCAATAATATAATTTACAATTCGATTACAACTCTCATTCCCCGAATGAGGTAAATCCAATAAACATGATTACAAATTACATCTTCCACCTCGATACAAATGAGGGTAATAAATTACAATAACAACTGAAATGAATAAAGCAAGAAAAGTAACTGGATCCCACGAGCTTTGCAACTGGAAATCTCGTCCACACGAACCAAAGGACGACCCCACGGATTAAAGTGCACGTTCCACCCAACCATGTGATACCCGAAGGTTCACCCCCCGTGCTAGGAGATAGTAACAAGGATTCCTAGACAAGACCATCTACCTCTAGACACAGGCTACACAAGACTGAACTGAAATTAAATACAAGTACAACATCACATAACACAATGGTTACAATGCTTCTAGAGTTAAATAATCAATTGCATCACTGATACAAACATACTGCTGACTTAGGAGAAGTGTCATCACAATGTCACATGGGATATTCTGGTAAGTCTTCCTAGGTCCCGGCCCCCATCTTGGGATATCCTATAAACCTCTAACGACTCCCGGCCCCTCATGCAAACCAATGCAGAATCTGTTATCTCTCGTAGAGACGAGACAACGATCTTTCCATTCCAGGCCTTCTCGTCTCATCCCAAGTCTATACAAGCCCTTGTGTCCACGAGTGAGGCAAAATTAATTTTGTTAAGTGTTTGATGCAACCTAAACCTCTAATAAGTTTATTTATGTTATCACTGAATTAACTGACTTGCAAAGAGTTACCCTGACACCACTTTGTGTGTCGGCTCTCATTGCAAGCCACTCCTCTAAGACAGACGTGGAATAACTCCACACCCAAGGGTACACAAGTGCGATCTAAGGAGAATGACTCCCTATACATGACATAAAGTCCACGCATCCCGTTCATGATAACCGGGTATCTAACTAGATCCAACAAGACGCACTACCCAAGACAATACGACAACCCCCAACCTCAAAGGAAACCCAATCTGGAAGACTTATATAACAATTGACACAATTGCCCAACACCGAGAATGAACAAGAACATCACTAAAAGGCATTTCAGGCAATTAAATAAACTAATGTTAAGATTTTCTAAATCCAATCAACTCAATCAACGTTACTTGCATTTATTCAAAAATAAATAAGATTTAATTCGCAACGTTGAGAAATTTAAAATTAATGATTTAACTCCGTGTTTCTCAATCATACAAAATAATCAAAATCGACTTGTTAAATAAAATCATTTGATTATAAAATCAAATTTTATTTCAACTACAATAATGAAATAATCACCTTAAATAAACTGTATTTAAATACACACACACACATATATATATATATATATATAAGTATATACTTAGTGTATATACAAATTTATATATATATATATATATATATATATATATTTAAATATATAATTATTATTTAAATATATCCATTTAAAAACAACTATTTAAAATTCCAATTCAAATTATTTAAAAATACATAATATATATATACATTATATATATATATATACACACAATATATGCATATTATATATATACATAAATATATATAAATTATATATATATAAATAATTATAAAATTTTTATTTAAATAATATTATAATATATATACATATAATATATATATATTATATATATATATATATATATATATATATATATAATATAATATAAAAAAATTAAAATTTAAAATAAATAAAAGCAACCACAAATAAGGCCGTGGGCCCCTCCCAAAGGGAGAGGCCAAGCTGCCCACGCAGCCTCCCCCTTTTGGGGGTGCGCTATGTAGGTAGCGCTGTTGCCTTTGGAGGCAGCGGCGCTGCCTCCACAGTGCCTCCCATGGGGGGCGATTGTGGGGGCAGGGCCCCCATCTCCCTTCAAATTTTTTTTGTTTTGTTTAATAAATTCTTTTTTATAAAAACTTTCTCTAAAAAAATCAGAAAAACTAAAGCTCTGTTTTCTAGTAAAAAAATTCCAGAATAGGGTATTTTTTTTTTTTTTAATAGAAAAGAAATCTGGGTAAATAAAGAAAATCCCAGCATAAATTCATACAAATATATGTAACATTTATATATACAAAATATATATATATGTATATATATATACAAATTTTCATTGTTTCACAGTCAAGTTGTGCAAATTTTCTACAAAATTTTATGCAATAAAATTAATTTCACAACACAATTTCAGGGTTTAAATTTCAAATTTGAAATGAAAATTTCTTTTGTGCAACTTTCAGTTTTCCATTGTTTGAATCTTTCTTTGCTTTCTTTTTCTTTCATGATCTCAACAAAAAGGGTTTCAAATTTGTTCAAACAAGTTTTCAATTGAAAATCCAAAACAATTTCAAAACAATTAAACATAAAAGAACCTGTGATGTGATCTGAAGTTTGAAGAAACAATTTGGTGTTGAGCTTCTTGCCAAATTAAAAATCTAGATCTCCTTCCAAGCCTCCCCTTGCAAGTCCAAGATTGAATCCCACAAGAACAAAACCCTCCTTTTTCTTTTTGCAGCAATTTTTCTTTCTCCAAAATTGAAATTCAAAAATCCCCAAAATCCAAATGAAATCCTTCCCTAAGTTTTTTCCCCAAATTTAGTCAAATACCCTAAAATATCCCATCCACCATAGTTGTTGCAAATTTGGAGATATATATATATATTTTTTTTTGAAATTTAAAACTAAAAACAATTTTCTTTCAACATGACTTTATTTCTTTATTTCATTTTTTTAAATTTCTATTTCAAATGAATTTGAATGCTTTTAAACATTTTCATTTCCAAAAAGAATTTAACTTTTAAAATCTTCTTTTCCAAAAAATCTTTAACACTTTTCTAAATTTTCATTTAAAAAAAGAATTTAACACTTATAATTTCCAAGATGGATAACTTAATTCAATTACTCACAATTAATTTAATTAATCAATAAAATAAATATAATGCAAGATTATATTATTTTATTAATTAAATTAAATTAATTAATAAAATAACTAACATTTCTAACATTACAACCAGGTACATCTAATCATCAATTTAACTACACAAGCCATATATTTACCTTTATAATTTGAAATTAAATAAAAACCAAGGTGAAATTGACAACATTAAAACAACTAAACCTGACTACAACCTGACGACATACTATGGCTAGGGTGATGACTTGGCACGGAAAACCTAGCTACTATCTTTCAATCGAATACCGTTGGCCAATGTACACGCTCAACCTGTCAAATCAGGTGGAGTCGATGTCCTATACCTGTCAACCTGCGAGCACAGAGTATATCAAACATGCATATATATATGATATAATAAAACACACCGTGAAGAGGAAATCTCAGAATCGTAGGGGGCTCGGAAGCGAGTGATACAATCCCGTCCCCTTCACCAATACAGATTTTCTAACTGACGAGTCTAACATCAATAATATAATCAAAAGCATAAAGCATCTTTAATTAAATATCTGCTATGCTAATTCAAAACATGCCATAATGATAACATCAGAGTAAAATTCCATCACATCAAAATATCACATACGCATCGCTTAACAGTTTGCGATCAAATAGAACCAAGTACCATAGTCAAAGTACTAGCAGAACAAAGCATTACAAGAAAACACTGTCTGATCAAAAGAGCCAAAATGGAGGGGTGCTACATTGAAACTCATATTTTTGCTCATAGTTCTGCAACGAGATGAGAGTTCAATATGGGTATTGCTCCTGTAGAAGGCCCTCTTGAAGGCGATTTAATCAAGCATTGGTTCTCATTTTTCAGTGAAGATTCTGATTTTTTGGAGAAGATTGAACTTCTCAAGGAGGACGGCTAAGTGGGTGAGAGATTTCAGATTTTTAAGAGCTGGTTAAGACTGCCTGGAAACGCTTTTGATGCCTTATTATGGTGCGACTTTGGAAAGCTTGTAAGTCTGGAGAATAAGGCTGTATACTGCTACAGCTCGTTGCTTTTGAAGGGGACTTAAACTGCTGCCAGGTGTGGGGTTTCCAGGTCTGAAAGTATTTCATTTTTCTGTTGTTCCTGAATGTTAAAATCTGCTCTTACTGGTTAATGAAATCTGAATACTGGAGGGTTAGTAAGTTATTCCCAGCAAGTTTTCCAGCAAGGTATTGCTCTTTCCTGTGGTTTAGATATCTCTATTTCTGATATATATATATATATATGTATGTATGTTAAATCTGCTCTTTATATGGTCTTGAAATCTGAACATAGAAGTGAATAAATGATGTTTTCCTAGCATTTATCTTGTATGTTCCCTTGCTATCTGTTGTGTACCATTTGGCATCAATCATCATGAATGGCATATGAAAAAGAGGAGAGAAAACAATCAAACAAATCAGAACACATAAACACAAATCTATCACACAGCAGTTGGGACAAAATTTAAAAAAAAAAAAATCGGGGTTGTTTATTACATTCAGGCATTTGGATTCATTGAACCAATTATCACTTTGATCAGAAGCTGCATCATCACTCTCACACATTCAATCTCTTTCAATGGTGATATAGGGAAACCTTTCAATCCCTCCAGAAGCTTGGGACAAGCGGATCTTAGTCATGTCTATTCATTATCATGGAAGATAAGTTATGCAGACTTCTAGAGGAGGTGAGATAGAATGTCCAATTGTAGCCTTTTATTTTGCCTATGTCTTTCCTAGTTTCATCCCTCATTATGTGTCAAATTGATACATCCCATCTCTTGAATATCTCAGTTGGCATTAGGGCAGACCAAAAATATCGCACAACATCTTTATCAACATTCCAACAAGGAGAAAGATTGAAGTGCTTGACATTGTGGGATTTCCTCTTCATCTGAAATGTGAAGAAAGTCTTTGGGAAGCAAGTACTATCCAGGTCAAAACCAAATTGTCACAATGGACAAATAGGTAGATTTGTAGGCAGGATCAGGTTTACAAGCAGTTTATATACTCACCTTGCTACCCATCCCAATTCAAATTGCAGTAAAATGACAGTTATCCAGCATAATTTTTTTGTGAAGGGAAAGGTGAGAAATTCAAATATCACCACCTCTCTTGGACCACAATTACAGCCAAGCATGATGGGTGTCTTCATTTTTGGGATTTGGGATTCTTTTAATCAAGCCTTAGCAATGAAAGCATCTTCAAAGCTTTGGTGTACTCAATTATTATGAAATAATATTGTCTGACCACAGTAAACAGCACATCCATATGAAGATATCTGTGAAGCCAAATGGCAAAACCTCATCTCACGCACCCCAAAACTAGTAAGAATTAGCATGGAGCTTCTTTGGGACAAACTCATGTGGAGAGTGTGAAATGGGAAGAACACTCTTTTGGGGACATAGTTGGAATGGATACCCACCACTAACAAATGTAAGCCTTGCAGGCCTGAAAAGCACCCTATGAGAACAGGGATACCTCCACCTCTCAAATTGTTTCCAGGGTAAGGATGACAGTGTTCTCAATTGGAATGGTAAACTAATTCAAAATATTGGAAAGGATTACCCAGAGCAAACCAATATTCACTTAATGAAACTTTTTAATAGACCTCTTAGCTCAAACAGAGGGATGTTTTTGATTTGGCCAACCACAAATCAAGCTGAGTGTATGTTCTCTTCAACTTATCAATTGCTCAGTCTAGCAGGTCAATTTTGGGAAAAGAAATGGGATGATCTCTGACCTCTTCTAAAATATAGCCTAAAATCAGAGCATGTTTTGTGGCTAATCATACTTAAAAATTTCTGACTGCCAGCAACATGCAGAAAACAGGATGGATTGGGTCTATTTTATGCCTCAATTGTTTGAACCATTGTAGCCAAAATCTCTCTTGGGAATAACTTGGCAATCCAGAAGATGTTTTCAATTAATTGGGAAAAACTCAGGGAAAAATTGGCATATTAAAAAAGCAGAAAAATTAAAAAAAGTAGAGAAAAGATCATGCTAAAAGGTTTAAAAAAATTGGGCATGCCTATTTTTCCTGAATTTTTTCTAATTAAATTGCAAGTTTTTTGAATAAATCACAATAAAATTGTTTGTCCCGATTTTTCTCAATTCATTGTGATCTATTGATAGATTTTTTCAGCTGACCAATTAATTAAAAAAAGCTGACTCTATTCACCATTTTTCCTTCACCATACCGGCCAAAACAATATGGACTGAAATGTCTCTTCATTTCAACTAACCCCTGACTCTTGAATGCATGTCCAGAAAAATAATCACATGGACAAGTCTCTGGTTTGAGAAGAAGATTATTCAATGAATGAATAGAATGACACCTAGATTTATTCTGTGGCAATTATGGAAAGAAAGGATGTCAGGATATTTGACAACACAGTTCATTTGTCAGATTAAATTAAAAAAATCAAAGGTTAGATACAAAGCACAGCACTTGTATACTGCTCATCTTCCAATGGAATGCTTGATTAAGCTGGTTTGAAGGATTGCCTGTTAGTACAAATATGAATTTTCCTATTCAAAACAAACTATTTTAGTTTACAGTTTACCTGATGAAAATATAGACTCCACCCCCATCAGGTTGCTACAAGTTGAACTTTGACAAAGGATCAAAACATAACCTTGGAAAGGTATAGCGGGCATAATAATAAATAGTGCAGAAGAACCTCTTTTCTGGTACTCCCAGAGTTTAGTTACACAAACCAACAACTTTACAGAGCTTTTAGCTCTTCATGTGGGTCTCCAGATGGCTATCTAGCATGAAATCACTTTGACACATATAGAAGCAGATTCCAATGCCATCATTGAGCTTTCATCAAATCCTAAATTGTGGATAACAACTCACAACAGGGCACTGATCAGAACCAGACTTAACAAATGCACAATGCTGTCAATAAATTGTTGATATGTTCATAGCATATTCTCTTTTTTCCTCATTGCCAGTAACCTAAAATTCACACAAAAAAACCTGGAATATCAGCTAACTCAGCAAAATATTGGACTTAGAGAAACAACCAGCTGATTTGAATACAAATGGTTAAGTGATACTATGGAGACTCAAAAAATTCCATATCAGTTCTGTATCTTACCAAGCAGTATGGTAATTGGTCACTGGATGGTTTGGAATTTGGATTGATACACATCATTATGTACATACCACTCATCCATATGGTGTAGGTGTGCTGTTTTGATCCAATTACATATTGAATGGTACAAGAAGGAACTGCAATCATATGCTAGTAAATCCCTTTACCTTCTCTATTGATGGTGTAGGAATTGTAATAGTTTGAATATAGTGCCAACTGTTGATGTTACATGGCAGCGTCGGGCTTCTACTTCCAGCCCAGTTCGTTTCATGAAGGACAAATTAAATGATAGCCAACGGCCATTTAATTTGTCTAAGTGATTTTTGATAAAGAGGCGCTTCATCACTTCAAATCTTATAATATTTAATTATTATTTTATGAGGCCGACTTAATTTAGTTTCCCACCCTTGAAGAGATACAATGCTTGAGAGGCCGACTTCATGATTCTAAGAGACACGACTTTGGTAAAGGCCGACATGAAGTTTTTGAAGTGATGCATCCTTTGAGATCTTCTCCAATTGAATAGTATAAATAAGAGATGCTGTTCGATCCTTATCGCATACATATTCACTTGTTCTTCGATTATCATATTCATCCTTCATTGTGTGAGTCCATTCATTGCATTGATTGTGAGTTTCAAGGGAGATATACTTCATGTGCAGATCGTCATATTGAAGAGACAGATTGATATATTGTAGAGACTGATCATAGCATTAAAGAAGGCTGAGTTTGTCATCAGCAAGCAGCATTATATTATTTCTGTGTTAGCATCAGGCTGTGGTGCTATTGTTGGCCTCTTAATTGGCCTCATTGTAAAGGAGACTATTGCTCTATATTCAATATATAAGAGATATATTGTTGCTGGGTTTTTCTCCCTCATGTGGAGGGTTTTCCCAGGGTATATGCTGTGTTATTGTTTCTGATTTTGAATTAAAATTCTGCTTTTACATTTGATCATAAAACTAACATGGTATCAGAGCGGGTTTAAGATCCGATCAGATTTGTAGAGGGCAGCATCCTTGGGATCAAGGAATGACAATGGATACAAAATTAACATTGGTTCTTGCTGACTTGGAGCAGACTTAGCCATTAGTCGAATTGTTTCTGGTGAGTGTTCAGATGTACCAGGCTTTAGAGGAAGCAAATTAACATCACTATGACCGAGCCTCATGGCTCTGGCCAAGTGATCCGCGCAATTGCTTGAGACTCTTGTGGATAGTCATTCTAGGTGCATTCTTCACGCCGATTGAGGGTTCTCGTGAATCTTCACAGCAGATGAGTACTTTGGAAGATTGCTATTGGAGGGAACTCGACACCAGAAGCTGTAGGGTGTCGACTTGTTACATCCGTGGAACATCATTATCACAATCGGGTGTTTGCGATTTAAGTTATGTGCTACTCTGTTGTGGATTTTCACTTCTATGAGTCGGGAATTCTAAAAGAAATCTGGTTGAATAAATAAGAGATTTAGGAAAATCATGATCGTTCTAACATCTTGTCATCGCTCATTAATGATGGTTTTGCGATTTATTGAAGTCGTATGTATGACTGCTAACATCGGCCTTGTAGAGAGGCACTAATGAGTGCCGTAAGCTTATGATCTGTATGTTCGCATGCTTCAGGCTTCATCAATATTTAGAAGTCATTATGTGTTATTATCGAGCCCGCTTCAGCTTACACTAGCTCTATCCTCCTATGTGCGTTAGAGACTCTGCTCGGGAACCACTTTGAATGTCGGGTTGAGGCCTGTCGACTCTCTGCCAAGCCGTTCATAATGGCTAAAGGAAATTGAAATTATTGGTCCCTCTGAGGATCTCTCGAAGATGGGTGTCTTCTTTGCAGCAGCGCTTCCCGTACAACCAGATGCCATAGTTCTTCACTCAACAGGGATTGAGCCTGTTATCTTGCCGTCCTGGTTGCACCTATTTAGTGCGGCTGATATCAGAATTATTGTTCACTGATTTGTATCGACATCTCTGCGTATACTTCTTACTACAATTTCAGTGTTGTCGTTTTTGTATCTCCAGGGATATTTGTGTTGAGCATATAATTGCTGAGTGTATGCTATCATTTGGTGTTGGCTGTGCATAAAAGAAGCCTTTACTACATCGAAGGGAAAGTTATGGAGATTGAAATCTGAAAGGCATCTCTGATTGGAGATAAGTATTTTTTTGTTTATATTTTTTTTTATGTGAAACTCAGTCTGCTGAGTTGTGCAGATTTGATAACGTTTGTTTGATCATGTGTGTAGTAAAGATCGTGTTTTCTCTTGAATTGTGATTCCTGGGATGAGATCCTTTGTAGACACCTTTCATTCATTGTGAGATGTTCATGCTAGTTGTGAAAATTTCTGAGTGTGACTCAGAGATGAAAAGAGAACTGCAATCTCAATTGTGATTGGTTGATCACTTAGATAACATTCTCTTTGTGCATGGACTATGATGGTGCCTTGAGAGGCCTGATTCTATGTTGTATATGCTGGCTGCATATTGCGTCTAAGAAATCTGAGCTGAGCAGATTATCTTTTGTTGTACTGAGATTAGCACTCTTGAGAGGAGTAAAAGATGGAAGAAAGATATATCAAAATTCAATAAAGATAAATTTCTTTATCCCTTTATTCCGATCTTTTAATATTTACTACTTATAGGTTAATTCTTATATATAAACTATTAAGAAATAAATATTTCATGTTTTGATTAATGTTCATGAATCTTTGATGTGCTATAACATTGGGATAGTGAATCTTGTATGCTTCTAGCTTTGGTACTTCTCCTTGAAGATGGTTTTATAAACTATTAGTAATCTCTCCAAAATGCTTCCAGGACGGATCAAGGAGCAAGAGGGTGATGAGAGATTGCTTACAGAGGAAAAGCTTGAGGCATCCTGTGAGGAAGTCATGCCGATTGGAGACATGATCAAGCATGGAGTCTTAGCTTGCAGCCATGGGACTGAGTTGATGGCTGGGGACGTCTATTGAAGAGGAAGAACCTATTCAAGTTCCCATTGTGATCAGTTACTTCGAAGAGGGAGTTAAAATTCGAGGATTCAAGGCTCGAGTTGAGAGCATGTTCGGGAAAAGGCTTGAGGTTTTGAGATCTATCAATGATAGGATTTCACTTTCGGAGGATTTCTTTGGAATCTCTGAGGCAAGGAGCAAGAGGGAGTTCTGTGATTCACTAAGATGAAGTGAAGGTTGCAGTGTTGCAAGGTCAATGATAAAGTCCTTGCAAGACCTCTTCAGCTGCTGAGAACAAAATTGCACAAGATAATCAATTTGGATTTGACATTGGTAGCTCCACAAACCTATTCAGAATAGAGTGATCTGGGATGAGGTCAAGAAGGACAGTCGTGAACTCTCTATAGCACCAGAGGTATGCGCTGGAAACCAATTCTCTAAAGCAAGCGTTGCAGGCAATCTTGGACAAGGAGGTCAAAAGGTTGATGCAAGTGCTTGAAGATTCAGTGGGAGCCTACTGAACCTGAAGAAGATGGTGATCTAGTTGATCTTGGTTCTTTATGTTGATGATTTATTTCTTACTGGAGAAGATCACCTCATTATCAAATGCAAGGAGTTAGCTTCTGAATTTGAAATGAAGGATCTTGGATACATGCATTACTTCCTTGGGTTAGAAGTATGGCAGAGGCCTAATGAGATCATTCTGAGTCAAGGGGAGTATACTGAAGAGATTTGATGGATTGTGAATCCATTTGCAGAAGTTAGTTCAGATCTGGTGGATCCTACTATGTATAGGCAGTTGATTGAATTGCTGATGTATCTAGTCAATAGTAGCCTAGATATTTGCTATGCAGTGAGTGTACTTAGTTAGTTCATGTGTGAACCAAGGAAAATACATCTAGTTGCAGCAAAGCATATCCTGAGATACTTGCGTGGCACAGTTGGGTATGGCTTGTGATATTCTTATGGTGTGGATTTGGAGCTGCACGGATATACTGATTCTGATTGGGTAGGGTGTGTTACTGATCGGAAGAGCACCTCTGAATGTTGCTTCAGTTTGGGGTTTGTGATGATATCCTGGTGTAGTAGGAAGTAGTCTTCGGTGGCACTAAGCACAGCAGAGGCCGGGTATGTTGCAGCTTGTGTGGCAGCTCAAGAGGCAGTGTGGCTTCGGAAGCTCCTTGCAGGATTGTTTGGACAATCATTGGAGCCGATTGTCATTCATTGTGATAATCAAAGTTGTGTGAAGCTTTCTGTCAATCTAGTGTTTCATGACAGAACTAAACATGTTGAGATCATATACCACTATATCAGAGATATGGTATTGAGGAAAGCAATCCAGTTGAAGTACATCAACACTGATGAGTAGACGACAAATATTCTCACCAAGCCTCTCTCCAGAGTAAAGTTTGTGTACTTTCAAGACAAGCTTGGTATTGTGGAGAATAAAGCCCTAACTGAGAGGGAGACTCAGCATCAGTGACCTTCTGTGATATGCTTTAATGCATTTCTCTATGAGAGAGATTTGAGGTGCAAGCCCTTGTTAATGCATTTCTCTGTGAGAGAGATTTGAGGTGCAAGCCCTTGTTAATGCATTTCTCTCTGTGCGAGAGATTTGAGGTGTAAGCCCTTGTTTAATGCATCTTTCTCTGTGAGAGAAATTTGAGGTGAAAGCCCTTGTTTCCACCCTTTGGGAGTAGCCATGGTGGATGCCATGTGTGTGACTCCATGACAACATCACGTGAGAGAGTCTGTGATGATTTTCTTGTACTTGTGTTTCACCCTCAGGGAGAGCCATGGTGAAAAGTCATGTTGAGGACGACATCACGCTGAGTAATTCCTGATGGGCACTGAAGGTTTTAATATTTAATTTGATCATAATTTTGACAGACAACACATTCTAATATTTATTTTATTTTATGACAATCCTAATTAGGTCTCCACACCTGAAAGATTGAGAGACACTGACTTGCCTTGAGACCACTGACACCATTAGATGATGGCAGATCACATGATTGAGAGAGACTATTTAAGAAGATTGAATATAGTATACTTATATTATTTCTGTGTTAGCATCAGGCTGTGGTGCTATTGTTGGCCTCTTAATTGGCCTTATTGTAAAGGAGACTATTGCTCTATATTCCATATATAAGAGATATATTGTTGCTGGGTTTTTCTCCCTCATGTGGAGGGTTTTCCCAGGGTATATGCTGTGTTATTGTGTCTGATTTTGAATTAAAATTCTGCTTTTACATCTGATCATAAAACTAACACCAACCGTAGTAGAGTGTATTTAGTTGTTCATGGATAAGATAAGAGTTCTAGAAAAATGTATTTTTAGAGTGAATGTAATTATGGGTAAGAATATTAACTAGGTTTTGGGAGAAGCATTTGGAATTCTTGGCCTACATACTTTGAGAAAAATTCGAAGTTGCAGCTGCATGAACTAAAGACAGATTAAAGCAAGGACTGATTTAAAGATGCTTTAAAGCAATCCAAGAATAGGTTGAATCAGTATTGAGGTTAAGTGCCTATATAAACTCCATGATTGTAAGATTTGATCATCATTGAATGAATATGGTGAAGCTTTGTAGATTTTGGTATGCAATGGTCTTCTATCTTGCACATGTATGGTCTTCTATCTTGTCTATTTTTAGCTGAGCTATTTATAGCTTGCACTATTTTTAGTCATCTTCTTTTTCAAAGAAATAGGCATATTCTGAGAAACGTATTTTTAGTGTCTATTTATAGATTGGCTATTTTTAGATAACTTTCTAGAAAGTCGATTATTAGTTTGTAGTTATCCTAATTAGGAGTCTAATTGAAGATTACTTAAGGTTTAGTATTAGTGGACAAAATCTTACAATAAATCTTGCTTTGCATTCAACCAGTTTATTGATAGTGTAAGATTTGTAGTTAGTTTTTTTCTTATTTTTCATGCAATAGCTTTGAAAATATTATAAATAAGTGCTTTGGGAACTTAGTTTATTTAGTATCATTCATTAGAATTTAGTATGCATATTTTGTTGCTCAAATCGTTGTTGAAGTGTTCTATCTTATGTGTTATTGTGCTTTTTTGAGTTGATTATTGCTTGACATTTACTAAAAGCTTTTTATTATAGTAGATGTTAAGTTGGTCATTCTAGTTCGAATGCAATTACTCTATTTAGCCCATAGTGTTTGATGTATTGTGTAGATAATGTAAATTGAAGTGTTTTTACTATTAATTGCAGGCTTTGCATTAGACATTGTACTGAAGTGGCTCTTCTAGCTTTGTAGGCACTTCCCCTCTTCTAGTTTATGGATTCATTTCTGTTGTTAAAACTTAAAACTAAATCCTAGTTTTATGTGTACTTGCATTGCTTAGTCTTTGCCTTTAGTTGAACAACACAAGTGTGGTAGGTTTTAATGTTTGTTTGCATTGCGTGCTTAAAGACAAACCTTTTGTTTTTTTTTGCTGTGCATGAAACACCTGAGAAAACAATTGTACAAATTGTAAATTGCAACTACACACTTCTAATAAGGGTTTTAGGTTTTATTTTTGTTACAAGGAACTTCCCTTTCAAATTTGAAGAGCAATTCTCTTGCAATCTATTTTGTTTTTTGTCGCATTGAAAGGTGTAAATTAAAACACTAACACTATCGAGTGTGAATAACATCTGCATTTGTTAGGTTGCTTTAATGATATGTGCTTGAATATAAAATTTAAGATGGCACAAATATTATCGTATGCTATGTCTGAAAAATAGTTTTAGTTAAAATATGATTAGTTTAGTCTTAAGGTATCCTGTTTATCTATTTAGAGGCACAAATTAGGCCAAAGTTGATCTCCAGAGCCTTCTGTTGTACCCAAAGCAAATTTTTTGCTTCATTAAGGCATTTTGTTGAAAATAGTCTAAACCTTGTAAAATTGTTGTCAAAACACAGTTTTTGGGCAAATCAAGTATGGGCTTTTAGTCAGTTTGATGTTTGGATGATACTGGTAAAATTTGAAGCATTTGAAAATTAGAGTTTTTGGACCCCCATTTTTAGGCAAAAAACCCTAAAAATAGAATCTTATTAGAATTGGCTGAAAATTATTTTGATTGGCTTATTTCACTTCACGATCACAATGGTGAAGTCGGAATCAAGAAAAAGTCAGTTTAAGTCTGGTGGGTAGTTTTCACTTTTTTAGGAGAAAAGTTAGGACCTCTGATGTCAACAATGGCAGATGGCCATATACCAGGTGTCGAAATCTAAGCTTAAAACGCTCCAGCAAAGATTCTATGGTGAGATATGTTCAAAATGATGCTTTGTCACGGAGGGGATTTTTGTTGAAGAAAAAGTCATTGAGATTTTTTAACTTTGGAAAAAAAAGGGCGCTTGTTAGCCAGGGGCTCCCAAGGTTTCAAGGGCCCAAATCAACTTTTTGGGATTTGTCACTTCCAAGAGGTCTTCTCCGTAATCCTATCAGCTTCGTGATAAGCCTACTAGCCAGTCTAGGAGATCTGTCTAATGCCCAAATTTCAGATTGAATGAAGAATCAACAAGTTTGAGAAGTTTGGAAATAAAAGAGCCCCTGGAGGCCATGGGCTCCCAAGAATTCAAGGCATTAGATGTCAATTTTTTGGCATTGACTATGTCCAGTTAAGCTTCTTAGCTTCAGCCAAGCTTTGCAATGGATCTGTTAGCCAGTTCGAAGGACTTATCAAACGGCAACAACGGTTGAGCGAATGGACACATAAAACAGAGGTTGAATTGAAGATCAACAAGGCAAAAGTGCCCCTGCTGACCAGGGGCGCCCATCATTTTGGGTAACCAGATGTGGTTTTTGGAGGCTGTCTTCTTCAAGGCATCTGCTCAGCATCTTGTCAGCTTCGCGATGAATTCAATAGCAAGATCACGGGACCTGTCTAATGCCCAAAATTGTAGATTGAACGAAGAACGAAGGAAATGAAATTGGTGAAAATTTGACTTAACACTGGTAGAGAAAAGAGCCCCTGGAGGCCAGGGGCGCCCACATTTTGAGGCACTAAATGCAGCTTTTTGAGGAAATGACACCTAAGATGTTTGTCTCAGACTTGATCAGGCTTCGCAACGAGTCTGTTAGCGGATGAATTAGAGTTGACAAACGACTGAAATCAGGAATCAAACAGAAGGTTAAAGTCAAGGCCAAAATGCGAGTTCAAAGCAAAAAAGAGCCCCTAGAGAATAGGGGCGGCTAGGGTTTTGAGCCCTCAAAAGCAATTATTAGGGTTTGCTCAGATGTTCATCCTATGCGGAATTCCTTAAGCTTTCCATTGCATATCTCAGCTGGGTCAGAAGACTTGTTAATAGCAGGTAGCCAGAGATTGAATGAAGATTTAGCAAGTTGTGAAAATGGCTGTCTGGGAGAAAAAGCGCTCTTGGAGGCTAGGGGCACCCAAGTTTTTCACCTAGCAGATGATGTTTTTAGGAAAAGTGCTTTCCGAGAGATTTTGTTCAAAATTGAGCTAGCTTCGTAGTGAGCCTGTCAACCAACTCTAAGTTTTGTCAGTTGTCGAGGAGTTGTAGAATGAAGGCCAAACTCAAGTTCAAAGTGATGAAAATGCATGAAAATTGACTAAATCTAGTGAAGAAAAGCGCCTAGGGGCGCCCAAAATTTTGAGGCCTTAGAAGTTAGAATTAGGGTCTACAACCTCAAGGAGCTTCTTTTCAGTTTTGATCCTACTCTGAAATGAAATTGTAAGCCAGTTTGTTGGATACATCAGTCAATCAGAATTAGTGATCAAACATAGCCTCCGGTGAAATTTGCAAATGAAAATTCTCAATTTTTTTTAAAGTCTGGAGAGTTGGTGCCCAAGTTAAACTTTGAGTTTTGAACTAAAGTGACTTTGCTGCCCTATAATGGAGGAGTTTGTTAACTCAACTTAAAAATATATTAAATCTCCAGTCTAAATTTTGAGTCGACTTCAAAGGACTTAATTTTTACTTGTATGTGGCGAATAACTGAAGTGCATGTTGAGTGGTGCCCATTTTAGGGCTTATTTTTCATTCAGTTAACTAAATGGTGGTCCAGTAAGATTATTGCGTCCTAATTTAGGGATTTTCATGCATAAGTGACACCTTAATTTATAAGTTTTATTCATTAAGGCATTTGGGTGTCCATTATTCTCATCACAGGTTGAAGGCAAACACATATTTTCTCGTGCAAGCAAGATTTGAAGGCGCTACAGGTGACATTTTTCAGTGTTTTTCGTAGTTCTAGGTCCAAAGTGTTAAGAGAAATTATTTTCCAGACTTCATCATTCAAGTGCATGCATTTCAGACTTCATCAAATCTCATTCAAGCCATAGGCGTCATTTTCAGAGGCAGAATAATAACTTCTATTTTCTATCTCTAAAATTCTTCTGTCCTTGTCTTAGGTTTTCTCTTGCATGTCAAAGTAAACGACATCTTTTTTAGAATTTGGTCATCTGGGTTCACTCAGCATAGCGTCAATAGAAAAACCCATGTTCCAGAATTTTTCAAGAAAATTGCCTTGCTGCTTCTCATTTTGAAGCACTGTGCTTTTTTCTGAAGATTCTTTTGCATGTGGGCCTATAACTCAACTTTTTGAAAAACAAAGAATCTGGTCGTGTTTAGCTCATTGGCGCCTACAAAACCCATGTGCCAGGTTTTCTTGAGAAAAAATAGCCCCTAGTGCCCCTACAACCCCTCAACTTTTGTTCTGAAAATTCTTTGCATGCCTTAGTAAAGGTCCTTTTTTTGAATTTTTGATAATCTTGGTTGACTTAGAATTTCATTCTCTACAAAACCCATATGCTAGATTTTTTTAGGAAAAAATTGCCCTCGCAACCCTCGTTGCCCCTACTACTTCTATTTCAAAAAGTCTTTGCATGCCAAGGCAAAAGGCATTTTCTCGAATTTCTGACATTGTGGGTTTGCTTAGAAATACTTTCTCTACAAAACCCACGTCTCGGAATTTTACATAAAATTGCTCATCGACAGGCTATTTTTAGACTCGCCAGAAACCATTTTTAGCCTCACCGGAAAAGTTGTTAGAACATAACCGTTTTTACAGTCAACAGGCTAGCTTTTCTGAATGCAGTTCACTTAGATTGAATTGAAGATCAAATCGGTCTTGATTCATGATTTCATAAGAAAAGATGACACCAATTTGCATCAAGCACATCCGGAGGGTTGATTCAGAAAATTTGGTAGGTGTAGTCACTCAAAGTCCACATAGTTTCATACCTCGTATAGCTGATAGCCTTCCAAGGTCAGTTTAGAGGGTTGAATACTGTTGGATTTCTGCGTGTGCAGCAGGTTCGTGTGCATTTCTCACAGTTAGAGTGTTTGTAGTCAAACTTCGCGGTTTCATCATGCAACACTCTTCCATTGAGAAGAATCAAGAGAATCATCAAGTTGTAGAAGAAACAAAGATCAACACTCCAGTTACAGAGCCACCATCGTTACCAATCAGTGAACTGCCAGTTGAAGTGTGCAGATATTTCCAGGATTGCTCAAGTTGTTGACAAGTAGTGAATTGATAGTTGATACATGCGATGACCTCCAAATGATGAGGTAGTTAACAACTTCTTGGAGGAGTTAATTGCTCAAGATCACAACCAGTGGATAGGATGTTCCACTTGTTCAAGATAGACATTTGAGACAACAGTTAACTTGATGCCTCTTTCCAAGTTAACTCACTGTCCCACCTTTGTGCACGCCTATTTTGGAGTGACCTATGTGGAGCTTTTAGTTAGGATTTAGTTAACTAATGTTAGTTATCAGTTTACTCTCATATCAATAAGGACTTGCATGTTGCAAGGTCCAATTAATTTAGATTAGAATCAGTTAACTGAGGTAGTCTTTGTAGTTAATTGTTAAGTTGCATACAGTTAGACTTAGAGAATAAACTCTTGCATGCTTGCAAGACTGAGTGTAAACTCAAGGAGATTTTAGGGTTCCCTACTCCTTGAAGTTCTATAAATAAGAGCACCCTTGCTCATTTGTATTTTAACTTTTGCTGCAATAATAAAATGCTGAGCTGCCTTGCCGTGCAATATTGTTATTTTGTACTTGTTCACTTTGTTAATATAAAGCTAGTTGATCGTTTATTTGTGTGATAGGTCCTTCATACAATTTGCTGTCTTGGGTTATATTTGTTTCTAGTAAGCTTGTTTCATATCTACACCTCAGATAGGAGTCCCTCCTCCTTGGGAATTTAGAAATAAAGTTTATCGTGTGATGTTATTAATAATCTTTGTTTCATATCTACACCTTGGATAGGAGTCCCTCGTCCTTGGGAATTTAGAAATAGAGATTGTTGTCTAAGTGTTGTTTGCAGTAAGTTACTTTTAGCCTACAGTTCAAATAGGTGTCCCGCCTGCTTAGGAATCCTGAGAACTAACTTACCATTTGATGTTGTTTCCAATAACCTTCATTTCAGCCTACGCCTCGGATAGGTGTCCCGCCTCTTTGGAAATCTTGACTTAAAGATTATCGTATACCGATTCCCCGCTCCTAATTCATCTTGCTCTGTTTATCTAGAGGAGATAGGATAGTTTTAGCATTAGCTTAGTTGTAGTTAAAGATCTGCGGAAACCAGAGAAAAACTTAGTTGCAATGTATTCGTTTTCTTAACCTTGTGCCTCTTCCAGTTGAGTCAAAAAGATAGGATTTAGAATATTTTTCTTTTGAAGCAGATCAACAAAACATGGAGCTTCCCCTCGTAATTTGAAGAGCAGTTCAATTGTGCATAGCTGATTGTTGCCAATTCGCACTCCAGAGGTGCGAATTGTAACGCCAACAATTTTTTGGCGCCCACCGTGGGGCACGAGGCAAGGAAACTTCAGGAGAAGCTAAACGCTTTTATTTCATGGGAATGACACTCTGGCATCCTATTGCATGATCCATACAAAGGCAATTAGTGATAACAACGATAATGCTGGCAATGCTGATAGAAATCAGTGACGTCCACCCTCATTACCTTGGGGTAATAACATTGGACCTTTGGCTTTTCAGGTAAATCATGAGTTACCTAAAGGGTCAAGGAAGCACTTTTCCCGATTTCGCGGCAATGGAACTCAACACCCAGAGCAACATTTTTTTGCGTTTACAACGGCTTGCGCTGTCTTGCACGTAGCATATGAAGACATCTCGGTGTGTCTCTTTGTCGAGACTCTTGTGGGAAATGTTGCCAACTGGTTCAATCACCTGGCGCTAGGCAGTATCACAAGTTGGGCAATTATGAGCGAGAGGTTTTTGGCGAGATTCAAGCCCGCTAAAGACAGTCACCTGTTGTTTGCCCAACTTACAAATTCAAAGATGGAGTACAACGAACACATGAGGGATTTTGTAGCAAGATTTAATCATCTTGTTACAAGACTTTCTTCTACACTCGATCCATTAGCAGAGATTCTGATGAGCTGTTTCATAAATGCTTTTCCATCAGAGATAGCCTTCTTCCTCAAGACGACAAAAGAGAAAAAGCTGAAGAGTGCGCAAGAACACGCCATCAGGTTGGAGGATGGTATGATTACTTCCGGCTTGATGAAAACCGATTTCAACAGATCTCTAATTCAACAACCGTACTAGCCAAAAAGAGACAATTTTCAGCCACAGTTGCCAACATCTCCATCAACACCAATGATTGAAGCTGCACACCATGCAGTATTTTGCTGTTTACATGACACCGATGCACATATCGGATCCACATGTCCGGAGAATCTGAGAATGAACCAAATCACGGGATGCACTGAAGCTACTCCTAGTTCGAGTTTCGTACCTTCACCAAGTTCAAATGTTGTCTCACCACAAACGGACAACTTCGATGGCGACTCTGCAGCAGGACACTTTGATAAAAAACCCGTCAATCAAGAATAAGAAAAAGAATACCGTCAGTATGCTCCCGCGTTGAATCATGAAAATGTTTCAACGCTCGTGATCACTCGTGCTCAACACTTCAAAGCACAAAAAGAAGAAGAAGAATGTAATGTCCCCTTTTTCAGCATGATCTTGTTTGATGATGGTTAGCCTATTACTTAGACTCTCGTAGGCTGACAGTTCTTGCTTAGGGAGTTGGTGGCCGTTTTGGTGGGTAATTGACGTTCCCACTCCTTCATTCCAGTAGTGGATTCAGTGCAGACATCTGTAGCATAGTGTTCGCCAGCTTCTAACGGCACAGAAAAATACTGAATTTGGAGAGAGTTATGATTATTTAAGTGGTTAAGTTAATTAATTAACTCAAAATGGAATATTATTAAGTCAAATTGACTTTATAAAAGATTAAAAAATCACTTAAATAAATCTAAAAGTGACTTAAGGTTTATAAAGTGATAAATTAAATCACTTAAGTGACTCAAAAGGTGCACCCACTTGAAAGATTTAATTTATAACTATTGAAAAGGTAATTAAATACATTTTAATGTATTTAAATGACCAAAAGTGCGTTGCTCTTCAAGAAGTGCGTGCCTTTTTGCATAAAAGGGAGAAATTGCAAATCAAACTCATCTTTGATCATTTGACTTTGCATAATTTTATTCTTCTCTGTGGATTTTTGTCTGAGGACAAGGGTTTCAGGAAAACTTTCTTTGGAGAGTGTCAATTCTTCATTGAATCTGTAATTGTGAGGTTGTGAGATACCAGTTGAATGATTACTTGTGATAGCTTCATCCAGAAGTTCATCTGTGCTTCATCAAATTTCTTTTCAGTAATTTCTAGTTTGAAATAAGGCAGTAGGCTTCACT